>SKCR01048159.1:0-70575 GCA_019454045.1 Zanthoxylum bungeanum
GCGATTTATCTCGAATTGTGCAGGAAAGACCAAAGCTTTCTCCTCTTTTTGAAGTTAAATGGCGAGGAAGAGTTCATTTGGACCGAAGAGCATCAACAAGCATTTGATAGACTGAAGGCATATTTGTCACAGCCGCCGGTGATGGTGCCTCCAGTGTCAGGAAAGCCAATCAAGTTGTACATAGCGGCTGGGGAACAATCCATAGCTGGGATGATCGCGCAAGATGACGACGCAAATGTGGAAAGAGCCATTTATTACATCAGCAGACAATTGCTGACCTATGAATGTAATTATTCTCCCATGGAGAAATTATGTTTGGCTTTATATTTCACATGTACTAAACTACGTGCTTACCTTAGGCCGAATTATATATCTGGTCACGAAAATCAATATAATAAAATACATGTTGTCTCGTCCTATCTTGCATTAAAGAGTTGGTTTCTGGTCACTGTCACTCTCAAATTCGACATACGGCACGAACCCCAAAAGGCTGTCAAAAGTCAAGCGTTGGCCGATTTTCTGGCCGATCATCCATGCTTAAGCACAACCAGGGAAAGAGAACTGGATTTGGACGAATGCAGCCTAAAGCTATGGACGATGCATTTCAACGGATCCAGCACAGCAGAAAGGGTTGGAATAGGGATTGTCCTAGTTAGCCCATTGGGAGAACCTTTCCAAGTCTTAGCCAAATTGAACGAGTACTGCACCAATAACCAGGCAGAATATGAAGCCCTGATACTAGGGTTGGAATGCTCCTCAACATGGGAGTAACCCATGCGTCTATCAATGGAGACTCGCAGCTGGTAATCCAACAAGTAATAGGAACTTATAAATGCCAAAGTCCATCGGTCGTGGCATTATGGATATGGCCAAAAAATTAGTAGAACGATTCGATTACGTTGACTTGGAATACGTTCCAGGGCGAAGAACGAATTGGCCAATAATTTAGCCCAAGTAGCCTCCGGGTATAAACAAACCAACATAAGTGGGGTGTATAGAAGCGAAGAAGTCAAGCCAGCCCTCACAAGGCGAGCTGAAAAAACAGACGTCACGATCCTAGAAGTAGAGGACGATTGGAGGATGAAATAGGGCGTTCTTAACACAGCCTGAAGTAGGAAAAGACCGAAGATTGAAGCTTAAAGCCTTGAACTACGTAATGTCAGGAGACGTGCTCTATAAGAAACGACAAGATGGGCTGTTGTTGAAATGCGTAGGGCCATCAGAATCCAAAACTATCATGGCCGAAGTACACGAAGGCATCTATGGGGCTCACCAAGCTGGAATCAAGATGAGATGGTTAATCATACGAAGCGGTTATTATTGGCCGAAGATGGGGGAATCCTACGTCTCATACGCCAAAGGGTGCATAGCTTGCCAGAAGCACGGTCCCATTCAAAGGGCCCCAGCAACCGAGATGACCCCAGTCATTAAGCCTTGGCCGTTTATGGGATGTGCAATAGACTTGATAGGGAAAATCTATCCCGCATCAAGTAAAAGGCACACCTTTATTGTTGTTGCCACTGATTTCTTTACCAAGTGGGTAGAAGCCATCCCAGTTGTAGAAATCTCACAAGAGCAGATAATCAAGTTCATAAAAGAACATATAATTTACCGATTTGGAATACCACAGACAATCATGGTAGACCATGGTACCTCATTAGACGGTGAAAGGGTAAAAGACTTCCTGGCCGAATATGGAGTCCGGCTAGTAAATACTACTCCCTACTACCCTCAGTCAAATGGTCAAGCAGAATCGTCGAACAAAATTCTCAAAGGGTTGATTCGTAAGATGGTGACGGACAATGCGAGACGATGAGACGAATATCTGAGTCAAGCTCTATGGGCCTACAGGACATCGCCACGCACGAGCACTTCGGTGACGCCTTTCCAGTTAGTGTATGGACAAGAAGCTGTGCTTCCTGTAGAAATGAACATTGAATCCACCAGGGTGACATTGCAGGAGAAGCTAACAAAGGAAGACTATGACGAGGCGATGATCCAGAATTTGTTGGAGTTGGACGATATCAAGTGCGACACGCTCAACCGCCTAGAAGCACAGAAGAAAAAGATAGCCAAGGAATATAACCTCAAGGTAATGGCTAAGTCTTTCAAGAAGGGCGAATTAGTATGGAAAACAATATTGCCAGTTGGCTATAAGGACCTAGTGTATGGTAAATGGTCGCCCAATTGGGAAGGCCCATTTATAGTGAGAAGCGTGTTGCCAAATGGAGCTTATCATTTACAAGATTTAAAAGGGCGAGTACATACGAGAGCGATAAACGGAAAATACTTGAAGAAATATGTACCCTCACTATGGGAGCACGAGAACGTCCAAGAATAACAATAAACAGTTTACATTAATAAAGGACGAGAACGTCCTAAGATTACAAAATAGACGAAAAACGTCTTGCATTACATTATCATTGGCCCAAAAATTGCCTAAAATCTCCAGGCAAGTCTTTGATGGCTGAGAGCGTTTCCCTCCTCAGACGCCATTCGTCTTGTATGCCCGCGCTCGCTGCATCCAACTCGGCCAAATCTTTCTCGAAGTCAATGCGAGCCAGCCCCTTATACTCCGCCACCGACCGTTCCGCCTCTTTCATTCGGGCAATAACAGCCCTCTTCTCTCTCACCGCTTTCCTCATCAAGCTGACGTTGAAGCTATTTCAACTGTTGCTCCAGATTCATGAAAATTGACTCTTCGGTCACCAAGTCTTCCGTAGAATCCCTCAAAGCCTGCTGTAGCTGCCCGAGAGATTCACGGAGTTCCTCCCTTTTCACCAAGGATGAGCGAAGCCCAATTCTCCGGCTATGGACTATGCGGTGTTGGGAGAGAAGGTTTGCTATGCCATCTTGCATCTCTTGAAGGAAAAGCCGATCGTCAATAGGTATCGGCGATGAGGGAAGAGCCAATAACCGGATTAATTCATTGGAGCACCGGTCCAGTTGAAGAATATTCTGGGGCTGAACAGCTTGGTTGACCTCTAACGCAGTAAAAGAGGCGTATTGATTGACAATCTCTTGAAGATTCTCCAAGTCCGTGCTTGTGCGGGCCAAAGGCGGAGATGGCTGAAAATGGACAGAGAGCATTTATCCAAGATGGTCCAGAAGACTCTGAACCGATTGCAGCAACAATCGGACGGCTGCATACGAAAAGGAAGTTAGCAAAACAGACCAAAACTGCAATCTAAGAGGACAGGAAAAGGAACTCACCATCCCAGATCGGAACTACAAGACTGATCCAGTTGTGCCCCAGATGTTCCAGCTGCTGATTGCATCAGTCCTTGTTCTGAGGGCAGCAGAGGCTGGGGGATAACAGTTAATTGTTGTACGGCTTGAGGAGAGATTGGCCGAGAAGAATAAGTTGATGGCAAGTTAAGAGAACCGGCTCGAAGAGGAGGTGATCGTCCAGTATCGATCGGCACTTGAACCGATTGAGCAAGAGCCATGGAAGGAGCAATCACGGAAGCTGAAGACGATGGCTGCTCAGGCTCAAGAATCTCCCTTTGAGGGGAAGGGGGCAGAAGAGCCGGAAATGATGGATGTGCTGAAGGCGACGCCAAATACGCAGGAGTACTGGGGGACATGACCTATGGCATAGAATGTTGAAGCATGGCAGTCGGCCGAACATCTGCAAGAGAATCAGAGTCGGATGAATCAGAAATATAAATGACTTCGTCTTCTTCGTAAATACGACGAAGGACATCATCTTTATACAGAGACCGAGCCTCCTCTAATGACTCCAATTCGGCCAAGCTATAAAGGCCATCCACATCCCTATAACTTCCTCTAAGCCCCGAGGTGGACATCCTGTGCACTAGAGGATAAATCTGTTTAAGGTGGCGCCACAGAGTCCCGGTCGGCCAAACAGGCTCCAGCACTTCAGTCTCATCATCCGGATAATGCACAATCGGCACAGAGCCGTCCGAGGAGAAGTGTGTGGGAACACAGAAACTGGGCGACGCCGTTCCTAGGCTCGCGGCCTAGTTGGGAAGGATTACATAACATGGAGTCGCCACCCGGTGTGAACCGGGACAAAGATTTAAGGCCGCACTCACCCCTCGCAAGGAAGACCTCAAACCGTTGGGTTCGGAATGGTCCCTTACTTATGTCACTTGTAATGAAAGGATTCATGTAATAATTTAAACAAGCCGAAGTAACACTTATTCCTAAGAGTATCATGCTTCTAAATTCACATTTATAAAATAAAATATGCACCTAAATGTACATGTATTTCACATATATCTTACATTTGAATTTGCATGCTTAACATATATCAAGATAGCAACTAACATACAACTTTACTTGCATATCACATTCAGGAAAAAGACACAAGCACACATATTAACCATATAAGCACACATATGGGCACTTTTCAAGTGGTACGTGGAATTGTGGCCCAAGTACACCGACCGCACTACCGTCCATTCGGAATCGGCTACGGAATTTACGTCTGGGTTTCCATCCGATATACCGCAAGAAATAATGCTCAAATATTATCATGACATAAGCATACGAATTGTGACACATTTGCATAAGAAAGATCAACTAATAGGCAATTATGCCTGAATATAATAAGACAGACTCAGTTCAGTGTGTGTGCGTTCATGTAGCGTTCGTAAACGCGTTCGAACGGAAATGAAACAGAATGCTCACGTTCGAGTAGCGTTCGTAAACGAGTTCGAACGGAATGAAACAGAATGCTCACGTTCGAGTAGCGTTCGTAAACGCGTTCGAACGGAGACGAGACAGAATGCTCACGTTCGAGTAGCGTTCGTAAACGCGTTCGAACGGAGATGAGACAGAGAGCTCACGTTCGTATGGCGTTTGTTAACGCGTTCGAACGGATACGAGACCTGGCACATAATAAGGCAAAAACACATGCACGTTCGAGTTGCGTTCGTGAACGCGTTCGAACGGAAACGGACCTGATGCAATACATAAACAGAAAAACAAAAAGGCGCGGCGAAGCACTGCCGTAAAGGTGACCTTTTGGGGCTCTTGATCTCTCAAAGAGAGGACCTTTAGACCAACATGCTAAGCCCATGCGCGTCATATCACACATGCAAGAATAGAACCAATCATATCAACCAAGTATGCCCGATTGAACGCATCTTACATCCAATCCGAACACACGTCAACCGGCGCGGCAAAGCATCGTGGTAAAGGGCTTTTAGCCCCTCCCCATAGGGGATCTCACAACACACTTACTAAGCCCATGCGCTCGATCGACTTATACATACGAAAATAAAGATAATAATAATATCAAACTAAGTATGCTCGATTGAACGTATCTTGCGTCCAACTGAACATACATCAACCGGCGCGGCGAAGTAGTGTAGTGTCACGAAGGTGGCCTTTTCGGCTCTTTGTCTCACAAATGGAGGACCTTTGGACTAACTCACTAAGCCCATGCGCTTGGTTGAATCATACAAAAATAAACAACATATTGAATTCAAGAGGAAACTAATAAACAAAAAGCAACACAACGAAAGAGAGATGGTGCCGTTTACTCAAGCGGTACGTGGAGTTGTGGCCCGAGTACAGATCATATTACCGTCCATTCGGAATCGGCTATGAAATTTATGTCCGGGTTTCCATCCGATATAACGCGAGAGTTGACACATCTCTCATTCATCTAATGCCCACAACATATTACATATCATAATTCATGCATATTTACATACTCAAAAATCACAACACACATTTCAACATTACAATCATACAGGAATACTTAATAAATAATGCAGAAAAGGAAAACCATTGTGAAAGATACCCTCAGGTCTAACCTTTTAAGTCGTCTCTCGGACTCACGTTCCACGAAGATCAAAAGGGGGGTAAAGCTCCGCAACTTTTCTGGTCCCTGGTTCAACGTCTTAGCTCACTGCTTCGCTGCTTTGCTTATTGTTCGAACTCCGTTCTGCTCCTGTTCGGCTCCTGTTTTGCTGCTCGCTGCACGGGCTACCTGTTTCAATGTTTTCAAAGAACTATTCTAAGTTGTGTGGGTTCTTAGTGCAATTAGAAGTGATTATTTTTAGGATTGTCTATGTAGTTTTATGTTACTGTTTTTTTTGTGAAGATTTGGGCTGCTGTTAAGGTGATTTAGGAGGTTGCTTAGGCGTGTTTTAGGGTGTGGTTTTTTGTAGTAGTAATTTTCGGTGGTGGAGGGTGGCTTATAGATGGCTGTTTCGGCTACAGGGGGAGGTGGCTTGTGGTGGTTTCTTTGTTTTCTTGCTTGTGTATGTGTGAAGTGTTTTCTCTTTTTTGCTTGTTGGTCTTGGGTGTGATTTGTATTGTGTCCCCGGAGAGGAGAGATTCCAGAGGAGGATGCCTTGGTTTGGTCATGTTTATATAGAGGAGAGGTGGGTTGGCCTTGGTTCACAAGGAAGAGATGATTTGTCATCAAAAGGATTTGATTTTGTGTTTAAACAAGGAAAGGATTAGATTGAGGGGGGACAAAATAATTTAAGTTAGGAAGGTTGTAATATTTAATTTGTGTTGTTAGGAAAACAAATATTTTTATTGGTAAATATCTTATTAGATTAGGAAGTCAAATATATGATTACCTTTAATTGGTTAGGATTGATTTTAATTTGGTATGATTATATTTTGATTTAGTATGTGATTTGTTTAATTTAGGCATGATTTTAGTTTAAGTTGGTAATTGTTTTTTTTATTTAATTGGTAAATGGTTTAAATGTTTTATTTTAATGTTTAATATTTAATTTATTATTTATTTATTTAATTTGGGATGTGTTTTATGGGCTTTGGGGAGCTAAATGGGCTGGGTGTGAGGCTAGCAACAAAACCAGAATTACCGGCTCCGTTCGAACGCCTCATCGCACGCGGCACGAACGTCCGCAATCTGCACGAGGTTCGAACGAAAGAAGTAACGAACGCAGCACCAACGAAGACAGTGAGCTTGCTTATTCTGAATTCCCCTTCCGATATCCGTTTCCCGCGGCATCGTGACTCAAAGGTGTAGTGCCTCCAAATGAGGCTCATCATCGGGTTTCACATGCGAAAATGCAATGCCTACAGTCGCCCCCACTTTGATGGGACTTGTGTAATGTGCAACAGTGACAATCCTATCAAAGTTTATGCAATGCATTTTCACTTACCTGGCTCGCCAGCTGCCACTTGACTTACCATGTGTTGAGTTGCGTTGATTTGGTGGTGAGGTGCTGCGACCTCTGGTTCATTCCCGAACCTGTGCTCTATTCTTAGAGCGCCATCTTCGGCATCTTTCGTGTATGTGCTCCATTTTGGAGCGCCATTTCCGGCATTTGTTGTGTGTGTTCCATTTTGGAACGCCATTTTCGGCATCTGCTGTGTGTGTTCCATTTTGGAACGCCATTTTCGGCCTCTGTTGTAAGTGCTCCATTTTGGAGTTTGGAGTGCCATTTCCGGCGTCGTCTGTGTAAGTGCTCCATTTTGGAGTGCCATTTCCGGCGTCTGTTGTGAGTGCTCCATTTGGGAGTGCCATTTCCGGCGTCTGTTGTAAGTGCTCCATTTTGGAGTGCCATTTCCGGCGTCTGTTGTGAGTGCTCCATTTTGGAGTGTGCCATTTCCGGCGTCTGTTGTAAGTGCTCCATTTTGGAGTGCCATTTCCGGCGTCTGTTGTAAGTGCTCCATTTTGGAGTGCCATTTCCGGCGTCTGTTGTAAGTGCTCCATTTTGGAGTGTGCTTTTACGAGATTGTGGCTCATTTTTGAACCGTTACTTGATGAGATGGTCTTTGCTGTGTTATAAACCTGCGAACACGAAACAAACATTGCATGTATGTGGTATGTATGCATGTATATGTATATATTCCGATGGGTTAGGCCTTCCTTGGTCCATTTCTGAACAGTGCTTCAATTCTTTGGAGTGCCATTTTTGGCAAGGGATGAGATGATGGTCCATTTCGAACCGTTGCTGATAATGATGTGGGCCCCCCCCAAGAGTACTATACCCGGTAGAAACTAATACTGAACCAATGTGGGCCTCGCCCCCAGAATGCCATACCCGGCAGAGCTGATGCTGACATGGGCTTCGCCCCCAGACCGAGACCGATATGGGCCTCGCCCCAGACTGATACTGATACTGAACTGATGTGGGCCTCGCCCCCAAGCCGATGCTGATGCGGGCCTCGGCCCTGGGACTCATCCCCAAACTGATACTGATTCATTTCTGAAACTGACTGTACTGTTGTGTTCCCGAAGATCCCCCGTGTTCTAAACATCACTGGATTTCATAGTGCCACTGTTGAATGTTTTTCTCAAATATACTCATATTGTAGAAGAGATTCAGCGAAATAATGTTTATTATTATTTAAAGAAAATGATTCGAACATGTAGACCAAGTCAATGTCTATATTAAAATGCATGATCAAATAAACTAGGAGGGATGATTTCAACATTCGCAATATTGCCTTCTTTCTTGGCCTATGGTTCTCCACCGTTGTCATCCCATACTCCTATGGATGAAGCTGAGTGGTTGAGAGTTTGAAGGACAAGGGTTTCGGGTAGGCCGGAGTTGATCATGTAGTTGGGTAGGGGATTTCTGTATGCGTTGGGTTGTTCTCTTTCTGGGTCAGGTATTTTGTGAGCATCAATGAGGTTTTGGATTTCATGCCTAAGGCGGGTGCAGCTGTCAGTTTCGTGGCCTCTCCTTTGATGGAAGTGACAATACAAGCTTAGGTTAAGGTTGGGTGGGATAGGATCTGGAAGTGGTTTAGGCTCTAAGGGTTTTAGGAGTCCTTGTCCCTTCAACTTCTCAAGTACCTTAGATAACGGCTTCCCCAGGTTAGAGAAATGCCGGTTCTTGACGGTAGCGACCTCGGCAGTAGCGGGCTTGGTCTCAGAATACCCCCCAAAAGTCCGCCTATTCTGGCCATAGGACTTTCTGTTTTCAGCCTCCTCTTCCTCAATATCCATGACAGTTTCCCTCAACTGTCGAAAATCGGAAATCATTGAAGTCATCCTCCTCAGCTTACTATAAATAGAGGGCTTGGTGCCCTTGATGATCATTTTGATTTGGTCCTTCTCAGAGGGCCGAGTCTTGCATTTTCAGAAGCTGGCTTCTCCAGCGGTCTACATACTCCTTGAAGCTTTCTTCCGGCTTCTGCTTAGTGTTCTCCAAATCACGGAGTGACAAGTCAATCTCCAAGTCTGTAACATACTGCTTCAGAAAAGCGTCAGCTAGTTCCTTCCAATCTTCCTTAACCTTCTTTTCAAGGCTATGATACCAAACCACAGGTGCCCCCTCGAGTGACATCCCAAACATCTTTGGACTCTGGTTGCTTGGTGTGTGATAGGCCACTGAACTCATAACAGACACATACTGACGGAGATGCACCCTTGGATCTCCATTCCCATTGAACTTAGCCAAATCCGGCATCTTAAACTGCGCTGGCAACTGCTCCTCAAACTTCATTGTCTCATAGTCTAGCAAATCTTCATTCTTACCCCTCATTTTACGGGTAACTGTTTCAACTTGATCTCGAAGCTTCTGTATCTCGGCCTGAGACCCAATCACTCTGTCTGTTGCATACTCTGCATTATCATCATCAAAAGCGGGATATATCATCCCCCAACCCATTCGGAGGCTTCTCGCGCCTTACATTCTCAGAATTTCTCCCCAGCACGGGGCACAGCCATATTTGTCATGGCAGCAGTCAAGGCTTGCAACTGTTCAGTAATCTTGGCGAGGCCATTTTCCAACTGATCTATCCGGGATACCTCAGTATCTGATTCACTCATGTCTGTTCTCGGTATTTTGGTGAGAGTTTCCTTTTTTCCTAACCCAACGGGAATCTATGATGGCTTTCAGAACACAAGGGTTAACATGATGTATGTATGCATGATGCGCATAAGAAGTATATAACATATATTAAATCAAACAAAATTCTCAAACAAATCGGCCTATTATCATTTTAGAAGCTTTTGGACAATTGTCATAAGAGTGAACCCGTCCCAGTTTAAGGGCTAACGAGTTCATGTCTTATGGCAAATTAAGAGCCCAACTAAATCCAAATGATAAAATTCCGAACACAGTCATAAAATGGCCCATTGTTATTTAGAAGCCTTTTGGCCCAATCGTCATAAGGTACGTTCTTGTCCCAGTTTAAATGGCCCAACAAGCCCATATCTCATGACAAATGGTCCAAATGGATCCAAACGACGATGTTCCCAAACACAAGCATACAAGAAGATGATGCAAACATGACATAACATTTTTTACAAAGTGGCCTATCAACATTTCAGAAGCTTTTGGCCAATAGTCATAAGGTGCGAACTTGCCCCAGTTTAAATGGCCCAGCAAGCCCGCATTTCTGACAATAGTCCAACTGCATCCAAATGAGGATGGTCCACAAGCATATACTCAAGGAAATAATTGCTACTTTAACCATATAAACCAGTCTATGGGTGGGTTTGCAAGAGTATGGACAAAGGCTCTCACTGGCGAAGGATAGCCCACAACTAGGTCTCCCCACTCAAGGGTTCAAGCGACCAAGTGAGCGTATCTTTTTTATACACTAAGGTACGTGCCAATGAGCTATGGTGTGTGACGGACTGTCAAATGGATTTCCCGTTGTAGATTCCCCAGAGGGAAGGTGGAGCGAGGCTCACTTAAAGTACCCAAGCCTCTTAGCTCTATCGCTCTTGTGTCGGAATAATAAACAACGAGTCCTCCAAGTTAGTCCATCACAAAGGCTACAAGTAGATGGTATGTAGGTATCCTCACAGCTTTTCCTTCTAGAAAGGTAGTGAGTGAAGGAAGACACCAAACCATTACCTAGCCTTAAAGTGCCCCTGATTAAAATCTCACTTATCCACTATAGACATGGCCAATTAAAACATAAATCCACTCATTACAAGACAATATTTCGGGGCCAACTTTACCCCCAGTGGAGTCGCCAGACTGTGGGACACAGAAACTGGGGCGACGCCGTTCCTAGGCTCGCGGCCTAGTTGGGAAGGATTACATAACATGGAGTCGCCACCCGGTGTGAACCGGGACAAAGATTTAAGGCCGCACTCACCCCTCGCAAGGGAAGACCTCAAACCGTTGGGTTCGGAATGGTCCCTTACTTATGTCACTTGTAATGAAAGGATTCATGTAATAATTTAAACAAGCCGAAGTAACACTTATTCCTAAGAGTATCATGCTTCTAAATTCACATTTATAAAATAAAATATGCACCTAAATGTACATGTATTTCACATATATCTTACATTTGAATTTGCATCTTAACATATATCAGATAGCAACTAACATACAACTTTACTTGCATATCACATTCAGGAAAAAGACACAAGCACACATATAACCATATAAGCACACATATGGGCACTTTTCAAGTGGTACGTGGAATTGTGGCCCAAGTACAGACCGCACTACCGTCCATCTCGGAATCGGCTACGGAATTTACGTCTGGGTTTCCATCCGATATACCGCAAGAAATAACGCTCAAATATTATCATGACATAAGCATACGAATTGTGACACATTTGCATAAGAAAGATCAACTAATAGGCAATTATGCATGAATATAATAAGACAGACTCAGTTCAGTGTGTGTGCGTTCATGTAGCGTTCGTAAACGCGTTCGAACGGAAATGAAACAGAATGCTCACGTTCGAGTAGCGTTCGTAAACGGTTCGAACGGAATGAAACAGAATGCTCACGTTCGAGTAGCGTTCGTAAACGCGTTCGAACGGAGACGAGACAGAATGCTCACGTTCGAGTAGCGTTCGTAAACGCGTTCGAACGAGATGAGACAGAGCAGCTCACGTTCGTTCTATGGCGTTTGTTAACGCGTTCGAACGGATACGAGACCTGGCACATAATAAGGCAAAAACAATGCACGTTCGAGTTGCGTTCGTGAACGCGTTCGAACGGAAACGGACCTGATGCAATACATAAACAGAAACAAAAAGGCGCGGCGAGCACTGCCGAAAGGTGACCTTTTGGGGCCTTGATCTCTCAAAGAGTGACCTTTAGTTGGTGCGCTCTCATGAACTAAGCTCATAGAGGACCTCTTAGACCAACAAAGCTAAGCCCATGCGCGCCATATCACAAATGCACCACGAATCAGAATCAACCACATATCAACCTATGCCCGATTGAACGCATCTTACATCCAATCCGAACACACGTCAACCGGCGCGGCAAAGCATCGTGGGTTAAGGGCTTTTAGCCCCTCCCCATAGGGGATCTCACAACACACTTACTAAGCCCATGCGCTCGATCGACTTATCCATACGAAAATAAAGATAATAATAATATCAAACTAAGTATGCTCGATTGAACGTATCTTGCGTCCAACTGAACATACATCAACCGGCGCAGTGTCCGAAGGTAGTGTCACGAAGGTGCCTTTTCGGCTCTTTGTCTCACAAATGGAGGACCTTTGAAAACTCACTAAGCCCATGCGCTTGGTTGAATCATACAAAAATAAACAACATATTGAATTCAAGAGGAAACTTAATAAACAAAAAGCAACACAACGAAAGAGAGATGGTGTCGTTTACTCAAGCGTACGTGGAGTTGTGGCCCGAGTACAGATCATATTACCGTCCATTCGGAATCGGCTATGAAATTTATGTCCGGGTTTCCATCCGATATACCGCGAGAGTTGACACATCTCTCATTCATCTAATGCCCACAACATATTACATATCATAATTCATGCATATTTACATACTCAAAAATCACAACACACATTTCAACATTACAATCATACAAGGAATACTTAATAAATAATGCAGAAAAGGAAAACCATTGTGAAAGATACCCTCAGGTCTAACCTTTTAAGTCGTCTCTCGGACTCACGTTCCACGAATCAAAAGGGGGTAAAGCTCCGCAACTTTTCTGGTCCCTGGTTCAACGTCTTAGCTCACTGCTTCGCTGCTTTGCTTATTGTTCGAACTCCGTTCTGCTCCTGTTCGGCTCCTGTTTTGCTGCTCGCTGCACGGCTACCTGTTTCAATGTTTTCAAAGAACTATTCTAAGTTGTGTGGGTTCTTAGTGCAATTAGAAGTGATTATTTTTAGGATTGTCTATGTAGCTTTATGTTACTGTTTTTTTGTGAAGATTTGGGCTGCTGTTAAGGTGATTTAGGAGGTTGCTTAGGCGTGTTTTAGGGTGTGGTTTTTTGTAGTAATTTTCGGTGGTGGAGGGCTGCTGTATAGATGGCTGTTTCGGCTACAGGGGGAGGTGGCTTGTGGTGGTTTCTTTGTTTTCTTGCTTGTGTATGTGTGAAGTGTTTTCTCTTTTTTGCTTGTTTGGTCTTGGGTGTGATTTTGTATTGTGTCCCCGGAGAGGAGAGATTCCAGAGGAGGATGGCCTTGGTTTGGTCATGTTTATATAGAGGAGAGGTGGGGTTTGGCCTTGTGTCACAAGGAAGAGATTTTGTCATCAAAAGAGGATTTGATTTTGTGTTCAACAAGGAAAGGATTAGATTGAGGGGGGACAAAATAATTTAGTTAGGAAGTTGTAATATTTAATTTTGTGTTGTTAAGGAAAACAAATATTTTATATTGGTAAATATCTTATTAGATTAGGAAGTCAATATATGATTAGCTTTAATTGGTTAGGATTGATTTTAATTTGGTATGATTATATTTTGATTTAGTATGTGATTTGTTTAATTTAGGCATGATTTTAGTTTAAGTTGGTAATTGTTTATTTTAATTGGTAAATGGTTTAAATGTTTTATTTTAATGTTTAATATTTATTTATTATTTATTTATTTAATTTGGATGTGTTTTATGGGCTTTGGGGAGCTAAATGGGCTGGGGTGTGAGGCTAGCAGCAAAACCAGAATTACCGGCTCCGTTCGAACGCCTCATCGCACGCGGCACGAACGTCCGCAATCTGCACGAGGTTCGAACGAAGTAACGAACGCAGCACCAACGAAGACAGTGAGCTTGCTTATTCTGAATTTCCCCTTCCGATATCCGTTTCCCGCGGCATCCGTGACTCAAAAGGTAGTGCCTCCAAATGAGGCTCATCATCGGGTTTCACATGCGAAAATGCAATGCCTACAAAGTGCTCGAAGAAAGGGTGGTCACCAGGAATCTCCTCAAATCTCTGCGAGAATGACCGGACTCGGCATAAAATTTCCTACCTTGGGGGTCAATCCATTTGCACCTCTCTCCTCTAAAAGCTTCTCCATGCCTAATCCTTCCCCACACATCTCTTCATCAGGAGGGAATTGGACTATTGGCTCCCTCGCAGGACCCTCACTCTCGCCGCCCACGGGAGTCTCAGCCTCTGGAGCTGGCACTGTCGCACGTGCCACAGAGGATGGATCGATTTTTAAGGCCTTGTCAAATCATACAATACTAGCATCAATACATCCCAAACTATTATGGAAGCAAGAGAGGGCGAATTCCAGGCTCATACCTTAGGACGACGGACCAGCGAGACGTCCGAGTCCAAATTTCGACTAGGGGAAGGCTGCTTCTGTTTAACAGGCTTTTTTTTCTTTGACTTAGAAGCTTCGGCAGCCTTCTTCGACCCCGATGGCTCAGAAGGCTTGGAAGACAAATAGAGAGAGGAGTATACCCTCGTTGAGGGTAATGAGAAAAATCGTTCACGGACCGGTGGCCAGAAATGATCAAAATAGGGGTGAACGGATGTAGAGGGAGTGAAAGAAGCTATGGTGAAAGAGGCCAGAAGGGATTGAGTCTCCTCCATAGAGTCCTCAACCTCTGAAACGGAAAAGACCTTAAAGCGATCCAACGACTCAGAATACGAATGAAAAAATGAAAGAGGCCACCCTTGGACAAGGCCGAATTGGCGAGCGACAAAATTGGGCGAATATACTTCTACCCTGGCCTTACCATTGGCCCCAGTCAAGATATCATGGGTCAGTTCGCGGCTGCACAAAAATTTGCGCCATATGGGAAGGCCTGACTCATCCTTTTCAGAGAAAAGATGATCAAGACGAAGGACAACTGTCCGACGCTAAAAAAGGAAAAAAGGAAGGGACACGGGAAAGAGTGTAGAAGTACTCAAAAGCGGCCCAAAGGGATAAGGAAGTTTTTCGAAGCCGAGCATAGAGAAGACCGGCACACGAATAAGGGCGGGTCGACTCAATGGTGCCGAAGATAGGGAAGTAAGCCTTCAACCACAGCTGGACGATCCATAAAGGCCCAGAAGCGATGGCTGAGGACCCAGAGCGAAGTTGTTTTTGGAGGACGGCTAATCCTCTATAAGTGGCAGCAAGGAAGAAAGAAGCCAAGTCTAAACGACAACCGTTAGCATGGTCAGAAGAGATGGGGAGATAACCCGCCGTGGGTTTCTGGCTGGGTGGGCAAATAATGTACTTACACAGCCAATAATGAAGAAAAGCCGTTCGTTCCAACAACGAAACCGAACCAGCCGTCTTCGAATATGCACGAATGAAAGAATAATACGAGGAGAAAGAAGAAGGTCCATTTTAGGAGGTGGAAAGCGGAACGATGTGGAGGCCGATATGGTCGCTCCAAGGGGGGCTAACCCAGTTAGGGCGCCAACATCACGAAGAGTAATGGTAAAGGGCCCGACGGAAAAATGAATACGTTGTATTCGGACGACCAGAAAAGCAGGGAGATAGGAAACAGACTACAGTCAAAGGCTGGCAGTTTTAAGGAAAGTTCGATAAGGGGAAGAAGATGATATTCTTCTAGAAAAGACCGGGTCTCCGCATGCGACGACATACGGTTGTACCAGGTTTCGAAAGCAGTATCGGGTCTGGGCCAAGTTCAAATGAGGTGAGCATAGGAGAGAGCAGAAAGATTTAGCGGCTCAGAAAAAGGAAGGCCGGAGGAAGCTGGAAATTCTTGAGCCAACGGGTTCGTTGCAATGGCATCCGCGTCGATAAAAAGAGGGCCGAGGGCGCACTGCGTGAACTTTTCGTCCAGGATGTGAACGCCAAAGGTGCCCACAGACTCAGACTCCAACGTCTGTTGATAGTCAGCAGAAGTCGAGGCATCAGTTTTTGAGATTGAGGAAGAAGAAGCCATTAGGGACAGAGAATTCGAAATCACAAAGAAAGGCAAAATTGCAGAAAAGAGGAAGTAAAGCTTGAAAGTGGGGGATGACAGGCGTCGCGATAGGAGTCGCCGAAAAGTGAAGTGGCGGGAAAATAGGATGGGATGAAGTTTGCCCTAGACAGGTGTTCGAATGCAATTCGCCGCGAGTGACGTACTGAGAAAGGAAACACTGAAGCGACGCCAAAAAATGGTTCCTAAACAAGCCTCATGATGAAAACGTAAAGGAAAGGCTCGCGCATTTATTGCAGATAAGACGAGTTTGATAGGATTCTAAAGGGTGGCGCGACAAACTTTAGGACGAAAAGTTTTTTCCCTCGCTCTGCCCACAAGGTCAGTCCCCCACCATTCGGCCAAGGCCTTGAAGTCGGCCAGCAGAATCGGCCAATGACAGCTGTCCGCACTACACTTTACAAAGATATCACCCAAGCTTCCTCCATTATTGATACAAGCAGTGGCGACGAAACTGATATGACAGGATCTTCAGATCACATGCTCACTTTAGCAGAGAACCAGGCTTTTGGGTAGAGAATCCCGACCCGTTTAACAACACGTATACAAACTCTTCACATGCCAAACTCTTCACATGCCCACAGTAATCTGGCTTGGGAATATGTAAAAAGGGGAGTCGGAAGGGCAATTTAGAAGGCCTCCCAACCGTCTATTTAAAGACCAATTCACCTCATGCCATCTCAACAAAGCTCACCGTGGCCAAACAGAGTTCTGGAGATGAGGAAAGGAAAATCAAGGGAAATGAGACGAACCATGAGATATAGGCCGCCAGAGGTGGAGGTTTCTTTGGCGTAAAGTGTGAAATGGAATGTAAGGAAGTTCGCGAACGGCCATCCACACGGCGTAAGGTGTGAAATGGAATGTAAGGTTGTGGATGAGTCGCATCCGTTCGCGACGATTGACCTGGGTCCCCCTCGTGGAAGGCATCGCATCTCCCGGATGGCAGAAGGGCTACGCTCGTTAACGATAGCTAGCGTGAACTTCTCTATTCGGAGCATGCTGCTGGCTTGGGAGGCTGACCGGATATCACGCTGGTCACATGGCCGGGGAACAGGTCAACCAAGGGCGCCAAGGAGGATCCATCTGACCGGCCCGCGTTTGGTGCAGCGATCTTGCCTGAAATGTAGTAAGAATGGGCCCGGTCAGAACTCGGCCCAAGGGAATCAGCCAAACAGCAGGCTGATTAGGGACGAGATGAAGCGTTCTCAATTGGTGAGGTGGTCTTCCTTGAATGAGGAAAGAACGAACCTGGATGAAAAGTCGAAAAATTCACCTCGATTTTCACTTCCAGTACAATAAAGGTAAATTTGGGGGACAATTGTTGACAAATAAAATCCCCACAGGACGAAATCGTCCTAAGACGAAGCGAGGAGCGACAAAGGACTTAGGACGATCGAGCGAGTAGTCAGGACGAAGACGTGTGATGCGGTTATCCTCACGATCACAACGGTTGGGCGGATCTCCCTCCACAATCAGGCAGTTGGGGTACGTGGCTCAGCAGTTACCAGTACGCCTCAAGAATCGCCGGGAAACATTGGAACTGCCCTGAGCAGTTAAGGAGCGACACTATAAAAATTTGCTTACACCAGGAGGAAAGAGGGAGAAAAAATGAAGACTCATTCGAGCATATTTTATCTTTTTATTTCTTAGCTTATACCCTATGACTGTAACTTGTGTGTTTGTGCCCCTTGGAGGCTTATTCACTAAATTCAATACACCCCTTGCTGGGACTTTGTCTCAGGAGATTTGAACCTTACACGTTTTTTTCCCCTGCACGCGTAAAACCTGCGCAAACAGTGTGACAGAAGATGAAATGAGGCCATGAAGTTTTTGCTGTTGACATTTTCCAACGAAAGTAATTATGTCATTATTTAAATAATTTTAAACTGATATTTTTTTTAGACACATGAAAAAAATTGTAGATCATGCGATTTCACTGTGATCGTTGAAGTTTTTTTTTTTTTTTTTTTTTTTTTTGACTAGATGCATGCATATCATTTGAAACAAAACTACTCTATTGAAAAAAAATTCCAGTAAAAGACACTGCCCACTTCATCAAATTGGTTTCTTCTTATATTAAACTAAATTTGTTTTCTCTACAAAAAAAAAAAAAAAAAAAAAAAAAAGAGCGTTGAACTTTCATTAGTAATTATGGACAGTTACTCCACAAATAAAATAACGTTTTCTAGTGATTATTGGTCTTCGTTCATGCATGTACGGATCATGCTACATGTGTGGCATGCTTGATCATAAAGTCCAATTGATTGTTGCTAAATTTTACGTGTGATGATCATATCTTATTAATTTTCTAATAATGTTGAATCGATTTATGTATTTTTTATATTTATTTATGCGTTGTATAAGTACCTAAAATTATTTAAGTACAATAACATCCAACCCACATGATTTTAAGGTCTATTTAATTAACTTAGAAAAATCATATAATGAAATTATAAACTTGGTAGTATAGGTTCAAGTTAATATTATGATACTCAATCACCACAAGCATACACATAGTCTATAAATGTGATAAATTGAAAATTAATTGTGTGTTACATACTTGGCTAAGAATTAAAAGTGTAATTTTATACAATTAATTTCATCTAAGCTTGATTGAACATATATATACATAAAAATTTATTGTTATATTTATGAATTGAAGTGAACACTAAGATTGAACGTCTAAGATATTATATTGAGAAAGTGTTTAAGGAAATTCTGTCAAAAAGGCGATAAGAGCCTAAGTGTAGACTCGGCCGGCGGTTCGGTTCCGGTTCGGAACCGAACCGAACCGGCCGATTTCCGGTTCCACACTTAAGTGGAACCGGAACCGAACGGTTCGGTTCCGGTTCGGTTCGGTTCAAAGATTTTTTTTTTTTTTTTGAAAATTAATAAAAATAAATGAAATGAATTTTATAAATAAAAAAAATTTATTACATTGAAGAGCTTGGGCTTAAATTTTTAAAAATTTAAGTTGCCTACGTATCCTCCAAGGGTGAGAGAATCAAAGCTCACGTAGTTCCATTACAAGTTTTAGTCTTTTAGATATATCCTTTTGTAAATTATAATTTTACAATTATCAATCATCATTATCAGTTGATCCTTCGGCTCCGGTTCCGCTTGCACTTGTTGCAGAAGCATTATCGAACAAATCTTCAAAATCATCGGGGGCATCTTCTTGTTGTCTCAGATCAGCTCGAGTCCAATCATCCACACAAGCTATTGCTTCTAGAGTGCTTGGATGTAATGAAGATCGCCTAGCTTCCAATATATTACCTCCAAGCTAAAGGCTTGCTCAACCGCAACGGTGGAATTAGGTGCTGCCAAGATCTCTTTAGCAATAATAGATAAAACAAGATATATATTTTGATGCCGGTTCCACCATTCAAGGATTTTAAATTTTTTACTGCATAAACTTTCATTAGAAAACTCAAAATTTGTAGATAAATAATTATTTAATTCAGGGTTATTAGTTGTTGTCGTATCCCTAGATTTTTTATTTCGTTGCAATAACCAACGATCCCCTACGCTAAGTCTTGTTTGAATTACCGGTTCGCTACTACTAGATTGACCTAATGTTCCTAAGTTATATCTTACAATATAATCATTAAATAAGTAATTAAATCACTTCTTAATTTCGTCATTATGCTCGTAATATCAACATCATCTAATATTCCTAAATAACCATAGTAAGCTTGTAAACCACCATTCAAACCTTCTAATTTAAATCTAGGATAAAAAACAGCAGTAATAAGATAAAGTAAATGAATTTCTCTAAAATAATTCAATCATTTTACTTTCATAGCAGTAATGGCTTCGAGCAAAATAATATCATTAGGGTCGTCACTGTCAACATGTTCATCGAGAGTGCCAACAATATTCAAACTCTCAATATTCAAACTCTCAAGAAGAAATAAATGTGCTGTAGGATAATAAACACCGCTAAAAACTAAAGTAGCATCATTAAAAACTCTTAAAATATCTAAAAAAATTTCACAAATATCCTATTGACTAGGATAAAGTGTGATATTTTGAACATGTTGAGAAAAAAACTACATAATGCATCTTTGTATTGAAATGCTTGACATAAAAGAAAATAAGTAGAATTCCAACGTGTTGGAACATCTCTTGAAAATTTAATCGGTTTAATACCATTTATTTTACAAAACTTGGTCCATTCTCTCATAACTTGAGAATATGACCAAATACAGTTAAGTGCCGTTTTAATTGGATCAAGGAAAGGTGATAATAATTTTAGTCCGTCTTGCACACATATGTTAAGGACATGACATGTACAACGAATATGAAAAAATCGACCCCCAAAATTTGGTTCACATAAGGATTTTAAATCATGAATGGATGCAGTATTTGCAGATGCATTATCAAATCCAATTGTTAAAATTTTTTCTACTAAACCATATTCATCAAAAATTACCTTCATCATTCTATAAATATTATGTGCAGTATGTGGGTCATCAAAAACTCTAAATGCAATAAGTCTTTTTTGCATGGTAAATGATGCATCAATCCAATGACAAGTCACACCCATGTATGAGTGTGTTTGCCAATGGTCACTCCAAATATCAGAACATATAGAAATACGACATTTCATCTCTTTAAATATTTCATTTAAAATAATTTTACCATCTTTATATAATTAAAGAAAGATGTGCCATACATGTTAATTTCGCAAATTCTTCTCTATTTTTTGCATCAGAATATTTAAATAAATCTACACTACTCGTACCTCTACTAGATGATGCGTACCTGGCCATTTGAGTCTGCGTCGTATCAATGCCAAATTCAACCGGACGATGTTTCTCCATGTGCTTGATCATATTGCCGTATCCACCAAAAAATTTATAGATAACCCCACAATAGTTGTAAATTGCTCGTTGTGAACCATCTTCTAGGCGTTCCAAAGTAAAATGAATTTTGAAAATATCGAGGACCGAGCCTTAACTTCTCTTCTCCGTGATTGTGCATGACACTAGGGCCGCTCTCTTGGGTTGGCATATTTGACATAATGTTCTCAGATGAGCTTGCCATTTTTTGTTTGAGAAATTAGGAAGAAAAATAAGAAAATTGAATAATTGCGATGCGAATGATAAAAAATTAACAACTAAATGAATTGAGATTGAGAATAAGAATATAAGATTATAAGAGAATTGTATTGAAGTAAGATTGAGAATAAGAGATTTATAGAAAATGAGAGAGTTGAGAATTTGGTGTGATGAAATTATGAAAAATGAATCTATTTATAGAATTTTAGAATTTTTTTGATACTAAAAATGCCCCTAAATATAACCGTTTTATTACCGTTATTAGGGGTACATTAGTAATTTATATTTTATATAATAAATATATATATTTTTTAATTTATTTTTTTTTATTTGGCTCCCTGCCCCCACGGCTAGTAGCAGTTGGGGGTGTAGGGTTCCTGTTGGAACCCTACGGTTCCAACCGAAACCGTTCGGTTCCGGTTCAGACCGGTTCGAGTTGGGGTGGAACCCCAACCGAACTGGTCCCATTCCGGTTCGGTTCCGGAATCGGAACCGGAACCGGTTGGAACCGGAACCTTTCGGTTCCAACCGGTTCGGTTCCGGTTCCGAACCGGAACCTTAGGCTAAGTGGGTAGGGATTTAAGTGGTTACACCGGACCCCCTCATCCTCTGGGAATTTTCGTATATTCATTTATCATAAGAAACCTTAGTCATAAATTCAAGGACTTGTGTTATTTGGCACTACTATCCAACAAAATAACAAATGGATTCTTAGTGTATCACTTAAACAAGATCATACGATTGATCGTTGTGTAATTTATCTTTTGTAGACTTATTGATTACTGTTGGTTTTTCAGTAACACATGACTAGTGGAAATATCACAGTACCGGTCGCTCATGGAGAGAAACCATATTTGTTTGGTGGAGCAAATTTTAAACAATGGCAAAGTAAAATGTTATTCTACCTGACAACACTACAGTTGGTAAAGTATCTCAAAGATTCTCCAGGTCTTGTGGAGGGAGAAACGGAAACAGCCAAGCAACTGCGAGATGAGACATGGTCGTCAGGTGACTTCTTGTGCAAGAATTACCTCTTGGGATGACTTAACAATACCATGTACAATGTGTACTAAGGCATGATTTATGCGAAGATTCTCTGGGAATATCTCGAGAAGAAATACAAAACTGAGGATACCAGACAGAAGAAATTTATTGTCGGTAGGTTCCTGGAATACAAGATGGTAAATTCAAGGACGGTGATGTCTCAGTTGGGTGAACTTCAGTTAATCATTCATGAAATATTGGATGAGGGAATGAAACTCTGTGAGACATTTCAAATTGCCACAATCATTGACAAGTTATCTCCATCATGGAAGGACTTCAAGAGCTATATGAAACACAAAAAGAAACAGATGAGTCTTGAAGACCTTGGAGTTCGATTGAGGATCGAAGATGACAACAGGAAGTCTGAGAAGGCTAGCTACAAGACTATGGAGTCTAAGACCAATATCGTCGACGGTGGAAAATATAGCAAAAAGATAAAGAACAGTGGAGATGATTCTTCCCAAGCAAAAAACAAGTTCAATGGGAAGTGCTACACATATGGGAAAAGCGGTCACATGACAAAGGACTGCAGAAATAAGAAGTCTCATGACAAATGCAAGAAAAAGAAAAATGGGGCTCATGTCACTGAGGATAAGCAGTTAACTGATGAAAACTCAGAAATGAACCTCTCAACAGTTGTAACAGAAGCTAACTTGGTTGGAAATCTTAGAGAATGGTGGGTAGACACTGAGGTTACTCGTCATATCTGTGTTGATAGTTGACACGCTCAAAAAGTGGTCCTTTACTCCCAAGTATAAGAGTGTCGAAGTAATAAAATAACCCGGTAAGTCTGGGGTCGATCCACAGGGAATAGATTTAGTAAAATAGACTGATAAGTAGAGCGAAAAGAACAAGGTTTGATTTATTGAAGTTGTTGGAAACTTTTAAGTGAAAATGCAGTAATAAAATTAAATGTTGGAGTTAGGGGATCCACTTTTAATATTTCAAATCTAGAAATCTCGCTTAATTATAATATATAAATTGTCTTTGTTACCCAATTAATTTATCTCATGAATTAATTATGCCAATATATAAAACTGGTCATAAAGGCGGTAGTCATTTCTGTCGATAACTAGTCCTGCCAAAGTACTAAGTATGCCAAAAATATAAAACCAGCCATAAAGGCGGTGATACCGTATAAAACCAGCCATATAGGCGGTGATACCGTTTGTCTATAACAAGTCCTGCCAAGATACTCAATTATTCCAAAATCGTATAAAACCATCCATATAGGTGGTAGCAAGATAAAACCAGCCATATAGGCGGTAGCCAATTTTATCAATAATTAATCTAGATCTAAATCAAGTTTTAATCATTATATTACAATTTATTTATTATAATGTACGCGAGATTGATCTAAATTTTCATTATAAAAGCTTCACCATTACCCCTGCAAAAAGAAATTAGCTACTCATTTTGTAATTAAACATACTCGTAATTTTATTACTGAAAGAAAAAGACATTATAGAAAGCTTTAAAATAAATAAACACACAAGACACTCTCTCTCCAAAATCTATAGAGGAATTCAGAAAGAAAGCATGAAAATTTCTTCTGCCGGAGGCTTCAATTTATAGGTAAAATTTGGTCTGAGTGTCGCGACACCAAGGCTATTCGTGTCGCGACGCGAATGCCAGCTGGGGGACACGTGTCGAGAGATTTGGGTGTCGCGACGCTGAAGTCTTACGTGTCGCGACACGAAAGGCGGTGCCGGTGGTGTCTTTGTCTTCTTCGGTGCGTCGCGACAAGGATGCTGAATTTTTGTTTTTGCCATTTTCCAAGTCTGGTTTTTCCTGTCGAGCTTCCAAGTAGTATTTTACCTACCAAATAATAAAAATACATAATAAAAATATACAAAACATAACTTAGAGTATTATTTCACAAACGTGCTAAATTAAATGGATTAGTAAACTACAAGTGTAAAATGATTGATCTTGCGTATAATAAATATGCACTTTTTAGTGTTCATCACACCCCCAACCAGCTTATTACTAGTCCCTAGTAATTCAAACGAAATCTAAAAGCAAAATTATTATCCAAGTTAAAAATTGTTTTCTTTCTTCTAAATGATCAAATAAATAAATTTTCCGGTACTTTTTACCAATCTTTCATACACTCATAAAACAAGGTATTAATCAATTGATTGTGGCCACAATATTCACAGGTATTTATTGAAAAGAGAGTAATACTTTTGTCATAACATTACATTAGAGTACACACATTTTGGCAATGAAAGGTTATTTATAAACATATCTTTAATCCTTGTATCGAACTTTGGGCCAGTGAATCTCAAACCAGTTGGTTTTAGGGCACTAGGTGTTAAGACACCCCTACGGACTTAATTGCTCAGATCTCAGATAAAAAGGAAAAATGTCTGATTTCCTTAAGCTTTCTTTCTAACCCTTGTAACGAGCTTTGGGCCAGTGACTCCCAAACCAGTTGGCTTTAGGGCACTAAGTGTTAAAACACCCATACGGACTTAATTGCTCGAGTTAAATAGGCTACGAAAATGAACTTATTCAAACACAAACTCAAGCCCTACCGTTTTACGCTAATAATCAATATTTACTGAGGCAAGATGTCCGATTACTAAGTAAAAACTTTATCATTATATATATAATTTTTTTTTATATATCAAGCCCTACCGTTTTACGCGAACAATCAATGTTTGCTGAGGCAAAATGTCTGATTACTAAGTAAAAGCATGATTATTATTTTTTTTTAAAAAAAACACATATTTCACAACCTTTAGGTGTTACCTCCAACAACTAGAGAACTAAATATTACAAAATTTTCACTTACCACCCATGATCATATGTTACCATGTTGTTGATAATATCTGTCAGATGAGCATATAATGATCAAATTTAATCAATATTATGGAGAATTCACAAATTTAAATGATTTAAAAAGAAATGAACAAAAATAACTTGTTACAAATTATTTTTTAGATACGTCTCAAAAGCGAAAACTCCTTACACAGCCACATCTGAAAAGCAATTCCAATTGGTTTAGAAAATAATTTGTTGTTAGTTTGTGTGTATATATATGGATATATATTCTTACATACAAAATAACAACAAAGTAAAAATATTTTTATTAAACAGTAATGAAACATGAAAATAATCTAGTAACCTATCCCCTCTCACATCCAAAATGAGACATTGTCCCCAATGTTTAAAGAAAGAGAAGTAGAGTTTAGAAGATATCATCTTGTTAGTGTGGAATTGATAATTACAGCTACGACTAAAGATTACAGATTAATATCCAAGTTTACTCAACGCTTTTTTCCATGATCGTTACCGGACCAGTTCAATTTGGAAAGAATATGATCAATTTTTGGTTCATAAGCTAAGAGTGTAGGTGTTCCTAGAACATGCCAAGGATCTATAAGTCATGATTTCATGTGTGAATAATCAAAGAAGTTGCGGAAAAATACTTACAATGAGCGGATGTAGGATTTCAAAAATCTTTTAGTTTCGGAAGCTCAAAGCTTTGTGTTGAATCTTTAATTCCAAGGATGAGTTTCCCTATTACCTTCTTTAACTCCTTATGTGCTAGCAATGTTGAAATTTTGCAACAAAATCTTAAGAACAAGAGAGGGTATGTTCGGCCATAAGGGAGAGAAGAGGAGAGATGAAGTGTTTTCTTTGAATTTTATTTCTAAAACCAAAATTTCAAAGTCAACTAATTCAATTTGTGTATATGCTTTACCAAAAGCTAAAAGCAAAAGGTGTTGGAGGGAAAAATATCAATTAATGCCTCCAACCACTTCCATCACTCAAGTTGACACTTGATGGACAAGTGATGTAAGTTGGTAGGACCCACTTTAATTCAAAATTCAAGTGGCTTGCTCAACACACTTCGGGCTCGGGTTCACTTAATCCAATTAAACGAATTTTTCGTCGCGACGTAATTAAATCCAATTTAATTAAATAATAGTGCCTCGCAAAATTATTACGAAAGTCGTTTGTGAATTAATTCTAAATTAATTCGTTCGCCCAAATTAAAATCCAATTTTAATTCCGCTTTGAAATCTAATTTCAATTAATATATCAAAAATATTATTTAATCGATTAATTCCAAATTAATTGTGTTCTCTCTTCTATTAGAAATTTATCCCAGATAAATTCTTGCCGCAATTAATCCCAGATTAATTTTCTCTCTGTTAATTAATCCTAGATTAATTCTGTTCGAGTCAAATGTCATCGGTGAATCTTTGGGAAGCGACTTAAGAGATCCTTGGATATATTGGCAATAAATCCGGTCATCGGACTATCCGAACACGTGCGTACCCCGTACCACGTTCTTATCGATTTAAAAGACATGGTTAGCTTCTAGCAAAGCATCGTGCCTACCCAATTCTCCAGAAATATTCAACAAAGAATATATAATCTTTATCAAGCGTAGTATAATTAGTATTGCGTATTACGATCCAGTATCAGATGTCATATGCTAGGCCTGTGGCTGGAATTGTGTATGTCCCGTACGAAGCATATATCGGATCACTAGCAACTAGTCTCTTTAATCGGATAATCTTGACCTTGTCATATTATCCCGATAGTTGCAACATATTAGAGTACCAGTTCTGTATCCCTGTGTGATCATCATCTCCATATGACTGAAGTGACACTTCCATCTTGACATCACACCCAATACACTACGATTCTCAATAAACCCAGAAGAGGCGTACACAGAACCTGTTAAAGTCCCGGACAACCAAAACCAAAGCGTACTGATTGTCGCAAGTATTAATGATGCAAGTCTCAGGTTAAGACCAAATACACCTACCCTGATTCGGATTCCCATAGACACATAGTCATACTACCAATGGGATTCCGATGGGTTTATCCAGAGTGAAGCTATTCTCGTACCATCGGTAAACAGAACCTCTTATTACACTTGCATGAGTATCCAATACCCAAATATATGAGAACTATGCCGTTACGCTTCCATAACATGCACAAGTGTAATACTAGTCTATTCCGCATTATCGATGTCCAGTCTCGATAATACTACGACTAGGGATATTTAATGATTAAACTTTACGTGGATTGATACTGTCTCATATCTTATTAATCCGGAACTAATCATAAGGATGTTTGTCATTTATATATTAAAGTAATCCAATTACAAAATGATAAAATAGTAATTTTCTTTGTCACATAATTAATTTGTACAAAAACCACAATGTCTTTTACAAATAGTGATGTTATGGGTCATAATTGTCCAACAATCTCCCACTTGGTCTATAGCCAATCACTCAAGTATCTAACACCTGAACTATGTACATATCGCTCAAACTTTTGCTGAGAAATAGCCTTCGTCAGCGGATCTGCAATGTTGTCATCTGATATGACCTTCTCAATCTTTACATCGCCACGATGTATGATCTCACGAATCAGATGGAAACGTCGAAGTACATGCTTGGATCGTTGATGAGACCGCGGTTCCTTAGCCTGCGCTATAGCCCCGTTATTGTCACAATACAAAGGAATGAGCTCAGCTGCTAACGGAATACTCCTAATCCAATTAGGAATTTATGGATCCAAACTGCCTCTTTTGCTGCCTCAGCTACAGCGATATATTCCACTTTTGTTGTTGAATCGGCAACAGTGTCTTGCTTGGAAGATTTCCAGCTCACTGCTCCGTTGTTCAAATAAAATATGTACCCGGATTGCGACTTACAATCGTCTTTATCGGTTTGGAAACTTACATCGGTAAACCTAGTTACCTCAAGTTCTCCATCTCCATAGACTAAGAAATCATCCTTAGTTCGTTTAAGATACTTAAGGATGTTCTTAACTGCAACCCAGTGACCATCACCTGGATCGGCCTGATAGTGACTACACATGCTCAAAGCATACGAGACATCAGGTCGCGTACATATCATGGCATACATGATCGATCCGACTGTAGAAGCGAACGAGATCCGACTCATGTTGTCTCTTTCATCTTGAGTTTTAGGACACATGTCTTTAGATATAGAGAGACGTCATGTGACATTGGCAACAGTCCCCTCTTAGACTGGTCCATGTTGAATCTCTTCAACACTTTGTCAATATACGAGTTCTGGGAGAGTCCATTCATCTTTCTAGATCTATCCCGTAGATCCTTATTTCCAGAATAAAAACTGCTTCTCCCAGATCTTTCATGGAGAATTTTAATGAAAGCCAATCTTTCACCAATTGTAGCATGGGAATGTAATTCCAATAAGCAATACATCATCAACGTAAAGGACAATGAATGCTAGTGTGCTCTCACTAACCTTCTTATATACACAAGGATCATCCTCCTTTTGAACAAAATCATATTCTTTTATGATCTCATCAAAACGTTGGTTCCAAGAACGCGATGCTTGCTTCAATCCATAAATAGATCGATTTAACTTGCAAACCTTGTTTGCATGTTTTGGTACGAAAAAACCGTCAGGCTGTTGCATATAAACATCCTCCAAAAGGTTTCTGTTAAGGAAAGCGGTTTTGACATCCATCTGCCATATTTCATAATCGAAATATGCAGCAATAGCAAGCATAATCCGAATGGATTTAATCATGGCAACATGTGAAAAAGTTTCGTCGTAATTGACACCATGTCGTTGAAGATACCCTTTCGCTACAAGCCTAGCTTTGTACGTTTATATGTTGCAATCCATGTCAGTCTTCTTCTTGAAGACCCATTTACAACCAATAGGCTTTACGCCTTCTGATGCATCAACCAGTGTCCAAACTTGGTTGGTATACATGGAATCCATTTAGGACTTCATGGCTTCTTGCCATAAAGCGGAGTCGATATCTTGTATCGCTTCCTCATACGTAGCCGGCTCATTATCCTCAATAAGATTAATATCTACGTGAGGTGATATCAGAAACCCATACCTCTCAAGTTGTTTTCTGACTCTCTCCGACCTACGCGGTTCTTGTGTATTAGAAGATTGTGGTACAGTCTCATCCCTGATGAACTTTTCGTGTTCCGATAATGAATCTGTGCCAGAAACAGTATCACTATGATTTTCATCGAGTTATACTTTCCTCCCACTTACCACTGCATTTAGGAATTCCTTTTCGAGGAAAATCACATGTAGAGCAACAAATACCTTGTTCTCTTGTGGGTGGCAGAAGTAATATCCTTTGGTTTCCCTAGGATAACCTACAAATAGGCACTTATCTGATTTGGGTTCTAGTTTGGTACCATCCAAGCTTCTAACGTATGCCCAGCATCCTCAAATCTTCAGGAATGAGAAACCCGGTTTCTTTCCTGTCCATATTTCACATGGAGTCTGTTGAACAGACTTTGACGGAACCTTATTCAAAATAAGTATTGCACTGTTCAATGCATATCCCCCGAAAGAAATTGGTAGCTCAGTGCGACTCATCATAGAGCTTACCATGTCCAACAAAGTTCGGTTTCTCCATTCAGACACACCGTTTAATTGAGGTGTTCGGGAGGAGTCCATTGTGAAAGAATACCATACTCTTTCAAGTAATCGAGAAACTCATTGCTCAAGTATTCTCCACCACGGTCCGACCGTAATATTTTAATACTTTTGCGATTTGTTTTTCTACTTCGTGTCGAAACTCTTTAATTTCTCAAAAGTTTTTGACTCGTGTCTCATAAGATACACATAACCATAACGCGATGCATCATCCGTAAAGGTTACGAAAGTATTCATATCCACCTCTAGCCTGGCTAGACATGGGCCCACATACGTCACTATGAACGAGGGCTAACAGTTCGGTGGCACGTGCATATTTACCACTAAAAGGTGTTTTAGGCATTTTGCCTAATAAACAAGATTCGCAGACGTCATATGAATTTGGATCAAATCCGTCCAAGTACCCATTCTTCGAAAGTATGGATATACGAGTCTTGTAATGTGTCCCAGACGGACAATGCTGACCGGCGTAAACACACACACTATAACGCAAGCGTAAGTATCGTTCAAGTAGTATAAAAAGTATCGATCCCACGAGGACTTAATATCTAAACTATTAATTTTATGAGGTTAAATGATTACTAGTATCTAACAGGTTGATTGATTGATTTGAATGGTGACGATTCTAAATTTAAAAGCAAGTAAATAAAATTGTCGAAAGTAGGTTTTAAGAAAATTCAATATTAAAAACTATCTAGGGTTGTGATTTCTTTTAATATCATTTTAAAGATGAAGTGGTTATCTTAAAGTTGGGTAATATATTGATTTATTAACCTGGAACACTAAATTATGTAAAAACCTCTTCCGATGGTCAATTTCAAATACCTAGTATAATCCAATTGAACCATATGTCTATGTCAACCAAATTACCTAGATTCATTAAGATTAAGTTCCAATTAAGGCTACCCCCGCCCGATAGGTATTCTATCCTGTAAGGAATCTATTAAAGGGTTATCTATCCTTAAGGAAGATCGTGGGCTATTGAGTCTGAGGTCTTAAACTTAAAATCCCAATGTCTAGTTCATTTTAAGTTTACCATAATCAATTTTATTAATGGCCAGTTAATTAAAAACATTAAGATTAAGACTCAATAAATAAATTTTATATTACCCAAACTATAATCTAACCCCTTATAAACCGGTGATATTAGAATTCATCACAACCTAGATAATTATTTAGTTACAACACATAACTAGGGCTGGTAAAATCTTGAAAATAAAAGACATGAAGTAAAAATGCGGTAATGGTAAAGTAACTACTGAAAAGTAAATTACAATAAAATAAAATGCTAAGGTAAAAGGAATTACTTTTACTACTACTAATTTAGATATCTCCCAAAATAATATATAAACTTGTGATAATATTACCAACCGACCAATCTGGCGGTATCCTGATTAAGTCAAATTAAGTCAAACCAGCCATTAAGAAGGTAATATTTGTCCATAAACCAGCCATAAAGGCGGAACCAAAATTAAATTACCAACCGACCAATCTGGCGGTATCCTTGATTAGTCAGGTTGTTTAAACCAGATTAAAATTAAATTACCAACCGACCAATATAGCGGTATCATTTTTAAGTCAAATTTTAAATAGTGAACATATATTTTTAAGGGAGATTAATCTAAATAGCAATAGTAAAAGAATTACCTTTCACCATAGCTGGGGAAGTTACCTCATCATGGTGAATAGTAAAAACTGTAAAAAGTAAAGAAAGTAAATTACTATTATTACAAAAAGTAATTAAAATTTAATTACAAAACTTAAATTAAAGACACTAGAGAGAGAAACTCCCTATTTACATCAAAGAAAGGAGAGAGAATGGTACAACAAAATCTGAAATCTCGAGCTGAATTTATAGGCCTCGGTGGGGTTCCAGTGTCGCGACGCCAAGGCCTTTGGCGTCGCTACGCCAGCTGCAGTTGGCGTGGCATGCTCTGGTTTTGACATGTGGCAATTCGGATAAGAAGATAAGGCGACACGTGGCGAGGCGGCTAAGAGCTCAATTATTATGTTGACGTGGCGCTGACGTGGCAAGGCGGCTGAGATCAATTGTCGGCACCATAGGATTGCGACACGTGTCACGCTGTGATTGGCTGATGCTGACGTGGCATGTTGACTCGGTTGACCTGATGACGTGGATAATGACGTGGCAAGACGCGTGGCAGAGTTGACTCGTTGACCGGATGATGTGGCGACACGTAGGATGACACGTGGCACACGTGGAAATAGTAATTGTCGGAACCGTAGGATGATGACACGTGGCACGGCGTATGTTAGCAGATCGGCTGTGATGGTGACACGTGGCACGGCGCATGTTAGCAAAGTCAAACTTTTCAAATTCTGACCCGTTGACCCGGTGCACGTTTGCAGCTCTGGTGCACGTTAGGTGTCGCGACGCCAAAGGCTTGCGCCTTTGGAAAAATTGCCAATTTTTCTGTTTTGCCCCAAATCACCTCCAGAATGTCCTGAAACTTTATTTAATATAAATAACACAAAACGCATCAAAATATTCACAAGACTCAAGAAACTATACAAAATATTAGGTTAAATGAGTGGGAAATAGTGATAGATTTACCACTCATCACACCCCCAAACCTAACATTTTGCTAGTCCTCGAGCAAAACACATAATAACATAAACATCTGTAAAATAAAATTTAACTAAGCCACTTTCGTAGGGATCACGGTTGCATTTAGCATATGCAACAAGCCTTTTAAACCCCTAGGTGTCCCTAGTGGACGAGTTGTAGTATCGTGAGGGTTTACAAGCAATGATACCCACAAACATTTTACAAAAGTAAAAAGGTATTAAAACTAATACACACAAAAAGCAAAAAGACAAGCGAAAAGAGAATAAAAATGTTAGTGACTAATCAGGTGAAACTTCTACTCCAAGTTACTAGTTGTTGTTTGTTTATTCTAAATTACTGAATAAGTAATTCTCCGATTATTTTTACCATTCTTCATATACACAGCCAACATAATACTAAACAACTCATTTTTGCCACAACAGTCATAAGTGCAGTTGATAAGAGAGTAATATTTTTGTCCTAAAGTTTTATCAGATTCACACCTTTTTGCAGCAAGGAATAATTTTTCAGATTTTTCTGATTTTTTCCTTGATTTTTTTTTATTTTTATTTATATACAATACATTCCGTCTATGTAGCGAGTGTTGGGTCGGTGGCTCCCAAACCAGTTGGCTTTAGGGCACCAGGTGTAAAGACACCCCTACGGACTTAATTACTCAGACTTCAGATATATATTTTTGCAGCATCTTTGATCCATGTAGCGAGCTTTGGGCCAGTGACTCCCAAACCAGTTGGCTTTAGGGCACTAGGTGTTAAAACACCCTTACAGACTTAATAACTCGGATCTCGGATTTTTTTTTTACTCCACACTTTTTGAGATGCTTCCTCCGATTAAACTAGAGCACTTAATATTACAAACTTTTCAATTTTATCTCATGTCCGTATGTTACTATATATGTTGATAATATCTGTCAACTGAGCATATGAAGATCTATTTAGTCCGTTTTAAGGAGAATTCACAAATTAAATAATTCAAAAGAAATAAACAAAAAATAAAACTTGTTCGAATAGGTTTGAGATACGTCTCAGGAGTGGAAACTCCTTACTCAGCTATCTCTTACCGATTTCACCCTTTTAGTCAAAATAAAAAACAAAAACGCAAAATATTTTTGTAATTTTTGAAAATTTTTCAAATTTTTTTTTATTTTCGAAAAAAAAAAATTGGACTAAAAATAAAAACAACACACAAACTAAAAACAGGGTACTAATCAACTAATTCCCTCCCCAAACCTAAATGAGACATTGTCCCCAATGTCTTAAACAGTAACAGGAGAGTTTAGAAAATAATACATGGTTAGCTGAAATCTACAGGAATTTAAAGGTTAAGATCCAGATTAATCTGACGCCTCTTACCACGATCGTCCTCAGACCAATTTATCTTTGAAAGAATAGGGTCAACTCGTGGTTCATAGGCTATGAGTTGGTCTATTAGATCCGGAGCAGTTCTGGCAGTAAATATGAGTTCTTTAAAGGTTTTGACACGAACCCATTTTCTCCGAGCATCATCAAGAAACACACAAAGAAAATCATAAAATCCATCAATGTTGAGCAATCTGATTGGTTTTGGTGTATGTTCAGGTTCGCCCAAGATAAACTATAAATATTTCCTCAATGTACCCAAGCCACTTGGCAAAGCAATAAAAGCATCAGCACGGTTAATCATTTCTACCAAACGTTCAGACATACCTGGCACGATCAGTTCCTCTCTGTTTGATGGTTCAATCAGATTTGCCTCTGCCAAGGGTTTTGGGATGATTCCCAAAACGTGACTGTCTCTTCCTGTACGGCCTTTGAAACGATCCCCATAAGTCCAAGATTTCCTCCGCCATATATTAAGTGCATATTCCTTGCAGCTAAGACTCGACCCAATTCCTGTGTGCTTCTACATATTGTTGTTTAGTACCAACACTACTACCGCAAAACACACAGATGTTTTCAACTCGTCTTCTTGAAGTGGCTTCCATGTTTTACTCTGGATGTCCAAAAGTGCAATGATGAGTTGAATTTATAATACCTGAAAAGGGTGAGTAAAATAATAGCACTAGTATCTGCCAAATGACAATTATTAGTTAAAAATCGTGATAGTCAAAAAGGTCTGGATCATGTCGGAGAAAATAAAAAAAAACAACAAACAAAATTACAATTATTAGGAAAGACAAAGAGATATAATATTTACAAGAAAAGTAGCTGCTTGGTGACGTCTATGCGTCAGGGACAAGCTTCCCATCCAATTTTCTTATAAATTGGCAAACAGGGTCTTTTTGAGTCAGATTCCCGAGACTTAACTGTTGTCTTTCTTTTTGAAATTGTGTATGTAATTTCGAAAGGCTATGTGAACATATCCACTGGGATGCGTCTCAAGAGTCGAAGAATATATCATCTAAAGACTCCTTACTCAACCATCCCTAATGAAATTAATTTTGTCTTCGCGATTATCAGACACCATTCCTAAATAACGACAACGAGTATTGCAATTCCATCGTGCACATTTGTAACAAACACCCATTTGCTTAGCTCTACGTTTCTTTGCATAGGTGCTCTTCCAAAACCAGGCAGATGTGAAATAAAAGAGTCAGAAAACTCACCTGCCAATCGGACCCGTGCTTCAATTACCCAACGAATATCATTAGGAACACCGTGAATTGTTAGTAACCTCATCCGTTCCAAGCGAGCTTTATAGACTTTCATCAGAGATTTTTGAGGGAGAGAAGGAAATTGCTTGTGAAGATTTGCGAGAGCTTCTTCCATCTTGAAATGACTTAATCTGCAAAAACTAAACACACAAAATTAAATCACACCAAATCACATATATACACAAATTGCATGGGTTGCCTCCCTGCGAGCGCTAAGTTTTAAAGTCGTCAGCTAGACTTTTACTTCTCGAACGTTAGGCTGGATCTGAAAGTGTGACACTTTTTTTTGTCGCTCAAATGATTCTCCCCAGTAGTGTTTGACACGCTGACTGTTAACCTTGAATGTGTTGTTGGTGTTAGGATCCAGTAACTCACAGCTCCATAAGGTAAAAAACCGAGTGACCACCTAGATTTCAACTTTCCAGGGAAAAGTTTCAACCTCGAGTTGTACAACAACACATGCTGCCTTGGTTCCAACTGTCTGTGCACTATTTTTTTGTCATGCCATTTCTTTGTCTTTTCTTTGTATAATCTGGCATTCTCATAAGCCTGTAGGCGAAATTCCTCCAATTCGTTAAGTTGGTGAAGTATTTTCTCTCCTACAGCTTGTGAATCAAAATTCAACTTCTTCAGTGCCTAATACGCCTTGTGCTCAAGCTCAACTGGCAGATGACACGCTTTCCCAAATACCAATCGATATGGGGACATACCAATGGGTGTCTTGTAAGCTGTCATGTAGGCCCATAATGCATTATCAAGTTTTGTTGACCAGTCCCTCCTTGTTGATCCAACGGTTCTTTCTAGGATTCTTTTGATTTCCCTGTTTGAAACCTCAACCTGTCCATTTGACTGTGGATGGTAAGCTTGTGGCAACCTTGTGAGTAACTCCGTATTTGGATAGGAGTGCATCGAAGTATCTGTTGCAGAAATGAGAGCCACCATCACTGATGATTGCCAGAGGTGTTCCGAACGAGTGAAAATATCTTTTTTCAAGAATTTGATCACGACTTTTGAATCATTGGATGGCAGTGCAATTGCTTCGACCCATTTGGAGACGTAGTCTACAGCAACCAGGATGTACAGGTTTCCGAATGATGGAACAAAGGGTCCCATGAAATCAATACCCCATACATCGAATATTTCCACTTCTAGAATGTTTTGCAACGGTCCTTCGTTTCTCCTGGAAATATTTCCCATTCTCTGGCACCTGTCACATTGAAAAGCAAAAAGATAAGCATCTTTAAAAGAGTGGGCCAGAACAAACCTGATTGTAGGACTTGGCTGCAGTTTTGTTTCCGCTGAAGTGTCCGCCATATGGTGATGAATGACAGTGCTGCAAAACACTGTTGATTTCCTCCTGTGGAACACATCGTCTCAGTAATTGATCAGCACACCGTTGAACAGGTACGGTCATCCCAGACATATTGCTTGACTTCTTTGAAGAACTTCTTCTGTTGTGAGTTGTCCATTCCAACGGCCATTTTCCTGACACAATGTAGTTGACATAGTCAACATACCAAGGGACTTCCTGTTGTTTCATGGCAAAAAGCTGTTCATCTGGAAAAGTTTCTTTGATTGACATATCTTTGTCAGCTGTTTCTCCATTCTCGAGCCTCGATAGATGATCTGCCACCTGATTCTCTGTTCCTTTCCTGTCTCTAATCTCCACGTCAAATTCTTGCAGAAGAAGTATCCAACGGATCAATCTGGGTTTGGCATCTTTCTTCGTGATCAGATATTTGATTGCTGAATGATCTGTGTAGACCACCACTTTGGGACCCAACAGATAAGAGCGGAATTTGTCAAAAGCGTACACAACTGCGAGCAACTCTTTTTCGGTGGTTGTGTAGTTGAGTTGAGCTTCATTTAGAGTTCTGCTGGAATAATAAATGGTGTGGAAAATCTTTGCTTTACGTTGTCCCAAAACTGCCCCTACAGCAAAATCACTAGCATCGCACATCACTTCAAATGGAAGGGTCCAGTCTGGTGCTACAATGATGGGGGCATAGACCAGCTTCTGTTTTAAGATTTCAAAAGCTTCCTGGCATTCTTTGGTGAAGTTGAAAGGCACATCCTTCTCCAGAAGATTGCATAGAGGTTTAGCAATCTTGGAAAAGTCTTTGATAAATCTCCTGTAAAAACCTGCATGTCCAAGAAAACTTCGAATACCTTTAACTGATATTGGTGGAGGTAGTTTTTCAATTGTCTTTATCTTTGCTTTGTCTACCTCAATCCCCTTTTGTGAGATCCGGTGTCCAAGAACAATGCCTTCTTGCACCATGAAGTGGCATTTCTCCCAGTTGAGTACCAGGTTTGTATCTTCCAAATTTTACAAATTTTACAAACAATGATCAAAAGAATCTCCAAATATAGAAAAGTCATCCATGAAAACCTTCATACTCTGCTCTAGCATGTCTGAGAAGATGGCCATCATGCAAAGCTGAAATGTGGCAGGGGCATTACATAATCCAAATGGCATCCTACGGAAAGCAAAAGTACCATAGGGACATGTAAATGTAGTTTTCTCCTGGTCTTCTGGTGCGATGGAAATCTGATTGTACCCTGAATATCCGTCCAGAAAGCAATAGAACTCTTGTCCTGCCAGTCTGTCTAACATCTGGTCAATGAATGGTAGCGGAAAATGGTCATTTCTCGTGGCTTTGTTCAGTTTCCTGTAGTCCATGCATACTCTCCATTCAGTCACTGTTCTTGTTGGGATTAGCTCATTCTTTTCATTGCTAACATAGTAATTCCTCCTTTCTTTTCGGTACACACTGCATAGGACTCACCCAACTGCTGTCTGAGATGGGGTAAATGATGCCAGTATCCAACCATTTGATGATTTCTTTCTTCACGACTTCCTTCATGATTGGATTAAGTCTCCGTTGATGCTCCACTGTGGGTTTGTACTCATCGTTCATCAAGATTTTGTGCATGCAAAATGATGGACTTATGCCTCGAATGTCTGCTATAGTCCAGCCAATGGCTTTCTTGTGCTCTCGCAACACTCTCAGCAACTTTTCTTCCTGCTCCAATGTTAGTGAAGAAGAAATAATAACAGGTAATTCAGAAGAGTTTCCAAGAAATGCATACCTGAGATGGCTCGGAAGTAACTTCAGCTCCAACTGTGGTGGTTCTTCAATCGAAGGCTTGATTCGATCTTTCTTTGGCAGTTCCAAACTTTCAACTGGTTGTGTTGCTTTGAATCGGAATGGTTTGTCAAGGTAGTTGATACATTCCAGGATTTCAACATCTAGCTCGCTGTCAGTCATGTTGGTGATGCAAGCTTCAAGTGTATCTGTGGGATTTGGCTCAGTATTTTGAACGATACTTTCAACACATCAACTCTGAAGCATTCTTCTTCCTTTTCATCGCTCGGGAATTTCATGGCTTTGAAAACATTAAAGGTCACTTCTTGGTCCTGCAATTTCATGGTCAGTTCTCATTTTTGCACATCAATCACAGTTTTACCTGTAGCCAGGAATGGTCTCCCAAGAATGATAGGTATTTCTTTATCTTCTTCCATGTCAAGGATGATGAAATCTGCTGGGAGAATTAGTTTTATCTACTTTAACCAGCACATCTTCAACAACACCTCTTGGAAATGCAAGTGTTCGGTCGTGTCAGCAAGTTGCAATGAAACTGAGGTAGGCATTGCTTCTCTAATCTGCAGTTTCCTATAAATAGAAAAGGCATCAAGTTAACACTGGCTCCTAAATCACATAAGCCTTACCGATGTAATGTTCTCCAATGGTGCATGGAACTGTGAAACTGCCAGGATCTTTCAACTTCGGGGGAAGTTTCCTCTGAATAATGGCGCTGCATTCTTCCGTTAATGCTACTGTTTCGTAGTCTCTCAATCTCCGTTTTCGTGAAAGAATGTCTTTCATGAATTTGACATAACTGGGCATTTCTTCCAAGGCTTATGCAAATGGGATGTTGATGTGCAGCTTTTTGAAAACCTCCAGGAATCGAGCAAACTGCTTGTCCAGTTTGTTTTTCTGAAGACGCTGAGGAAAAGGTGGAGGTGGAGTGATCTGTTCTTTTTCCTTTACTTCTTTTTTCTTTGCCTCTTTTTCCTCTTATTTGTTCATCTTCTTTTGGAACTTCTTCTTGGGACATCTTGATTCCACATCTTTGTTGATTTCAGTACCGCTTTTCAAAGTAATGGCTTGACATTGCCTTCCCTCGGTTCCTTGGATTGGGTTCTGCGTTGCTGGGAAGATTACCTGGTGGTCTGTAACTCTGAGCATTGGCCAGTTGTCCGATTTGATTCTCCAGTGCTTTGATGGAAGCTGATTGGCTCTGAAAGATGGCATCGTACTTTTTTAACTGAGCCAGCACTTCTGCTATTCCTGGTTCATTTGCCTGCTTCTGGCCTTTGTTCTGTTGCTGGAATCCAGGTGGTGGATAGTTCTGATGTTGGCCTGAATTGCTGCTCCATGAAAAATAGGATGATTCCTCCACCCGGGGTTTAGGTGTTGGAATATGGATTGTTCCTCTGTCTTTTGAAATTGTTGACAAAATTCACCGTTTCTTCAAGTTGGTTGACTCTGGTATTCCTCCATATGGTGAACTTGTGGATCCAGTGGTAAGAGTCTCCATGAATTTGCATATCTGATCTAGCTTGGTGTTGACTGCTGTATTAGCTCCACTTTCATAAATTCCTGCAATTCTTTGGATCATGCTCCTTTCTGTTGGCCACAAAGAATTAATGTTGGCCATTTCTTCGATTAGTTCCCAGGCTTGATTTTCTCATTTTGCCATTAAAGCTCCTCCAGCAGCAGCATCGATTGTGGTTCTCATTATTCCAGAAAGTCCATTATAGAATGTTTGGACTTGAAGCCATTTTGGAATCTCATGGTGATGACATTTTCGGAGTAAATCTGTGTACTTTTCCCAAGCTTCGTAGAGAGTTTCAGAGTCTTGTTGCACAAAGGATGTGATGTCATTCCTCAGTTTTCCAGTTCTGGCTGGTGGAAAGTACTTTGCTAGAAATTTGGTGGCTAAAGAGTTCCAAGTTGTGATGGAACCTGCTGATAGTGAATGTAGCCAAGCTTTAGCTCTGTCCTTCAAGGAGTATGGGAAAACACGCAGTCTCATTGCTTCTTCAGCTTCTCGGTTGTAATTGAAAGTGCCATAAACTTCCAGGAAGTTGCTGATGTGGGCATTAGGATCTTCAGTTGCATTCCCCCCAACTGAACTGACTGCTTAATCATCTTAATGCATGTTTTGATGTCACCCGCATTTGCTGGTAAGGGAGGGAGTACAATGCAAGAAATGAATATGTCAACCACCGGAATGGTTCTGTCTCGAATGGGAATTGGTGGTGCAACCTCCAAAGGTTCAGGTTCCATGTTGACTAAAGCTTTTTGGCCTTCTCGCCTTTCCCTTCTCAACTGTCTGATGGTTCTTTCAATTTGGGGTGCGGTCGTAGTTCAAAACTTCTGGTTCGTCTCATGAAGTTTCTGAAGACCTGAAACACAAGAAAACAAAAACAATAAGTAAAAAGAAATTAGATACAAGTAAAGGTTTCTAACCCCTAAACTAATAGTAAAAGATAAATAAGTCCCCGGTACGGCGCCAAAAACTTGACCGGCGTAAACACACACGTATAACACAAGCGTACGTATCGTTGAAGTTATAAAAAGTATCGATCCCACGAGGACTTAATATCTAAACTATTAATTTTATGAGGTCAAATGATTACTAGTATCTAACAGGTTGATTGATTGATTTGAAATGGTGACGATTCTAAATTTAAAAACAAGTAAATAAAATTGTCGAAAGTAGGTTTTAAGAAAATTCAATATTAAAACTATCTAGGTTGTGATTTCTTTTAATATCATTTTAAAGATGAAGTGGTTATCTTAAGTTGGGTAATATATTGATTTATTAACCTGGAACACTAATTATGTAAAAACCTCTTCCGATGGTCAATTTCAAATACTTAGTATAATCCAATTGAACCATATGTCTATGTCAACCAAATTACCTAGATTCATTAAGATTAAGTTCCAATTAAGGCTACCCCCACCCGACAGGTATATTCCTATCCTGTAATGAAATCTATTAAAGGTTTATCTATCCTTAAGGAAGACCGTGGGCTATTGAGTCTGAGGTCTTAAACTTAAAATCTCAATGTCTAGTTCATTTTAAGTTTACATAATCAATTTTATTAATGACCAGTTAATTAAAAAGCATTAAGATTAAGACTCAATAAATAAATCTTTATATTACCCAAACTATAATCTAACCCCTTATAACCGGTGATATTAGAATTCATCACAACCCTAGATAACTTATTTAGTTACAACACATAACTAGGGCTGGTAAAATCTTGAAAATAAAAGACATGAAGTAAAAATGCGGTAAAGTAAATACTGAAAAGTAAATTACAATAAAATAAAATGCTAAGGTAAAAGGAATTATTTTTACTACTACTAATTTAGATATCTCCCATAAAATAATATATAAACTTGTGATAATATTACCAACCGACCATTCTGGCGGTATCCTGATTAAGTCAAATTAAGTCCAACCAGCCATTAAGACGGTAATATTTGTCCATAAACCAGCCATAAAGGCGGAACCAAAATTAAATTACCAACCGACCAATCTGGCGGTATCCTTGATTAGTCAGGTTTAAACCAGATTAAAATTAAATTACCAACCGACCAATATAGCGGTATCATTCTTATGTCAAATTTTAAATAGTGAATTATTATTTTTAAGGGAGATTAATCTAAATAGCAATAGTAAAAGAATTACCTTTCACCCTAGCTGGGGAAGTTACGTCCTCATGGTGAATAGTAAAAACTGTAAAAGTAAAGAAAGTAAATTACTATTATTACAAAAAGTATTAAAATTTAATTACAAAACTTAAATTAAAGACACTAGAGAGAGAAACTCCCTATTTACATCAAAGAAATGAGAGAGAATGGTACAACAAAATCTGAAATCTCGAGCTGAATTATAGGCCTCGGTGGGGTTCCAGCGTCGCGACGCCAAGGCCTTTGGCGTCGCTACGCCAGCTGCAGTTGGCGTGGCATGCTCTGGTTTTGACACGTGGCAATTCAGATAAGAAGATAAGGCGACACGTGGCGAGGCGGCTAAGAGCTCAATTATTATGCTGACATGGCGATGACGTGGCAAGGCGGCTGAGATCAATTGTCGGCACCATAGGATTGCGACACGTGTCACGCTGTGATTGGCTGATGCTGACGTGGATAATGACGCGGTAAGACGCGTGGCAGAGTTGACTCGTTGACCGGATGATGTGGCGACACATAGGATGACACATGGCACACGTGGAAATAGTAATTGTCGGCAACGTAGGATGATTACACGTGGCACGGCGCACGTTAGCAGATCGGCTGTGATGTTGACATGTGGCACGGCGCATGTTAGCAAAGTCAAACTTCTCAAATTCTGACCTGTTGACCTGGCGCACGTTAGCAGCTCTGGTGCACGTTAGGCGTCGCGACTCCAAAGGCTTGCGCGTCGCTATGTGCCAAATTACCGAAATGCCCTTTTTGCCAATTTTTCCTGTTTTGCCCCAAATCACCTCCAGAATGTCCTGAAACTTTATTTATCTATAAAATAACACAAAACATATCAAAATATTCACAAGACTCAAGAAACTATACAAAATATTAGGTTAAATGAGTGGGAAATAGTGATAGATTTACCACTCATCAAATGCCACATATAAGTTTCATATTTATTACTTAATTTAAGCCTTTTTTTTGTCATGTTATATGTTTGAGATTGATTTATATTCAAAATAAAAAGACCATTATTAACATCAGCACTACATATCTCAAAATCATTTTTATAAACAAAACACCTGGTGTTTCCGAATACAAAAGTATACCCACATTGGGTTAAACAAGATACAGATATAATGTTTCTATTCAAACTAGGTACATAATAGCAGTCTGATAAATTAAGTACATGCCCCGAGGGCAGTTCCAAAATAGAGGTCCCAACAGCCAAAACGGCGACTCTAGTCCCATTTCCAACTCGGAGGTCGATCTCTCTTGAAGCCAGTCTCCTGCTAATCTGCAGATCCTGCACATCAGTACATATATGAGTACCACAACCAGAATCAAAAATCCAATTTTTAAAACTAGAAGTAGACATGTTTATTTCAATAACAAACATATCTGAAGCCGGTGCCTTGCCTGCTTTCACTTCCTTCATGTGCTCCTTGTACTCACGACAATCACGTTTCCAGTGACCCCGTTTGCCACACTGTAGGCAGACATCTTGGGATTTGTCCTTTGCCTTCCCAGAAGACTATGATGATTTGGCCTTGCCCTTTCTCTTCTTCTTCTTCTTCACACCTCCAGAAGCCTTCGGCCAAGCCTTGGCATTCTGAAATGTCGAAGCGAAGTGTGCCTCGTGCTTTTTGCCCATCAAAAGCTCTTTTTCTGCCTCTTTTAGCATTGCCATCAACTCTTCAAAAGTATTTTCTTGGTTCATCATATTATAGTTCATGATGAACCCGCTCAAGTTGTCAGGAAGAGACTGTAAGATCAAATATATGGAAGTCTCAGCCTCGAAGACTATGCCTAGCTGTCCCAACTGTTCGATGTCAGCAATCATCTGCGATACATGGTGCTCAACAGATGTACCCTCTGACATGCGAAAGAGCTTCTTCTGCAATTCATACCTCTGCGATCTAAGGTTAGATCGATGAAGGTCCCTCAATTTCAACACCATTTCGTAGGGATCCAATCCCTTGTTTTGACTACGAAATTGTGGGGTCATTGCAGCAAGCATGGCAGATTGAGCAGTTGACTACTCAAAGTACGTATTCTTGAATTATATCAAACTATAATTTTAAATCCAATTTAATTTGTATTCAATACTAATTCTAATTTAATTCCAAATTAAATAAATACATTAATTTATGTGCCTTTTAGACTTAGATTCTAAATCCAATCTTAATGGGTCTCAAAGGCCCAATTAACATCCAATGTCAATTTAATTAAAGTCCAATGGGCTTTTAATTAATTCTTAAGGCATGAGCTTTGGCAACCAAAGCCCAATAAGGAATCACCCTTTTAGCCAAAAATCAATTTAGGCCCATTAGGCCTAATTAAATTATTTAAAGGCCCAATTATTCTATTTGGACTTTATGGAATGGTTTTAGACCCAATTTGGATCCAATCCAATTGTCCTAAACCAAGCTTGGCCCAACCAAGCCCATTAAACCCAAATACAACAATATTAGCCCAATTCAAAATTAAAGACTAATTTATTTAATTACAATATTCCAAATATCACAATTATTTTAATTAAAGAGTAATTACCAAAATTAATTAATTAATCCAATGTTTCCAAAACATCAATTAAACTAATTAATCATTCTTTAAATATCCAATTTATGTCCAACACAAATTGAAGCAAAACAATTCATTCCATGCTTATGGTTCACGACATTTGGGCATAATAACAATCAATTTTTGATTTCAATCCAATTAAACCAATCAATCAATATACATATCATGCCATAAACTCATCCAATGGCCTAATCAACAAACAAATCACCATGAACACCATTAGGGTAGATTCGGCCAAGCTAGATTTTTTTAGGGAAAATTAATCTAATCAATTTTCTCAAATGTAAAGATGCACAAATATAATTTAACATCATCAAAGTTCAACCAAACAACTAATTTGAAGAAATCATGCTCAAAACATAAAAACCCCAAATAAAGTTTATAAACCCTAAAACAAATCATGCTTAAAATTGGCTCTGATACCATTTTAGGTGTTCCTAGAACATGCCAAGGATCTATAAGTCATGATTTCATGTGTGAATAATCAAAGACGTTGCGGAAAAATACTTACAATGAGCGGATGTAGGATTTCAAAAATCTTTTCGTTTCGGAAGCTCCAAGCTTTGTGTTGAATTTTTAATTCCAAGGATGAGTTTCCCTATCACCTTCTTTAACTCCTGGTGTGCTAGAAATGTTGAAATTTTGCAACAAAATCTCAAGAACAAAAGAGGGTATGTTCGGCCATGAGGGAGAGAAGAGGAGAGATGAAGTGTTTTCTTTGTATTTTGTTTCTAAAACCAAAATTACAAAGTCAACTAATTCAATTTGTGTAAATGCTTTACCAAAAGCTAAAAGAAAAAGGTGTTGGAGGGAAAAATGACAATTAATGCCTCCAACCACTTCCATCACTCGAGTTGACACTTGATGGACAAGTGATGTAAGTTGGTGGGACCTACTTTAATTCAAAATTCAAGTGGCTTGCTCAACACACTTCGGGCTCGGGTTCGCTTAATCCAATTAAACGAATTTTCTATCACGACGTAATTAAATTTAATTTAATTAAATAATAGTGCCTCACAAAATTATTACGAAAGTCGCTCGTGAATTAATTCTAAATTAATTCGTTCGCCCGAATTAAAATCCAATTTTAATTCCACTTTGAAATCTAATTTCAATAAATATTTCCAATATATTATTTAATCGATTAATTCCAAATTAATCGCGTTCTCTCTTCTATTAGAATTTTATTCCAGATAAATTCTTGCCGCAATTAATCCCAAATTAATTTTCTCTCTCTTAATTAATCATAGATTAATTCTGTTCGAGTCAAATATCATCGGTGAATCTTTGGGAAGCGACCCAAGAGATACCTGGATATATTGGCAGTAAATCCGGTCGTCGGACTATCCGAACACGTGCGTACCCCGTACCACGTTCTTACCGATTTACAAGATATGGTTGGCTTCTAGCAAAGCACCATGCCTACCCAATTCTCCAGAATATTCAACAAAGAATATATAATTTGTATCAAGCATAGTATACTTAGTACTGTGTATTACGATCCAGTATCGGATGTCACATGCTAGGCCTGGGGGGTCTGGAATTGTGTCTGCCCCGTACGAAGCATATATCAGATCGCTAGCAACTAGTCTCTTTAATCGGATAATCATGATCTTGTCATATTATCCCGATAGTTGAAACATATTAGAGTACCACTTATGTATCCCTGTGTGATCATCATCTCCATATGACTGAAGTGACACTTCCATCTTGACATCACACCCAATACACTACGATTCTCAATAAACCCAGAAGAGGCGTACACAGAACCTGTTAAAGTCTTGGACGACCAAAACCAAAGCGTACTGATTGTCGCAAGTATTAGCGATGCAAGTCTCAGGTTAAGACCAAATACACCTACCCTGATTCGGATTCCCATAGACACATAGTCATACTACTAATGGAATTCCGAGGGGTCTATCTAGAGCGAAGCTGTTCCCGTACCATCGGTAAACATAACCTCCTTTTACACTTGCATGAGTATCCAATACCCAAATATATGAGAACTATGTCGTTACACTTCTATAACGCGCGCAAGTGCAATACTAGTCTATTCTGCATTATCGATGTCCTGTCTCGATAATACTACGACTAGAGATATTTAATGATTAAACCTTACGTGGATTGACATTGTCTCATATCTTATTAATCTGGAACTAATCATAAAGACTTTTATCATTTTATATATTAAAGTAATCCAATTACAAAATGATAAAATAGCAATTTCCTTTGTCACATAGTTAATTTGTACAAAAACCACAATGTCTTTTACAAATAGTGATGCTTTGGGTCATAATTGTCCAACAAAGAGTTGTTCAATTAAATCATCAGTTTTTCTTACAGTTAGGAAGATATCTCTTACTGGTTTTGAAATAAACCCATTTCTTTTGGCATCTTCAAGAAATACAAAAATAAAATCGAAAAATTCATTAACATTAAACTGTTCAATGGGTTTTTGGTGAATATTCTAGTTTTCCCATGACGCAACTGTGAATATTTCTTCCAACGTTCCTAACCTACCTGGTAAAGCAATAAAAGTATCAGCATGATTGACCATTTCAGTGAGTCTTTTAGACATACCTGGGACAGTACATTCCTCTCCATTTGATTTTTCGATGATGTTGTCCTCTGTTAAGGGTTTTGGAATGATCCCCAAAACTTGAATGTCACCTTCTTGTACAGCCTTTGAAATACACCCTATCAATCCAAAATTACCACCGCTATATACTAAATGCATGTTTCTGTTTGCCGTAACTCTACCCAATTCTCTCGCAGCCTCAACAAATTCTGGTTTAGTTCCAAAGCTAGTTCAACAAAACACATAGATATTAGTGAATCATCATTTTGAAGTTGTCTCCATTTGTGTTATCTCTCTTAGCTAGATGTGTTGAAGAGAGAGAAGTGACGAGCTGAATTTATAGATCCTGAAAATGGTGAGTAATAAATGCACTAATACCTGCAAAATGATAATTATTAGGAAAATAGATCGTGAACAAAAAAGGTTAGATATTGTCGATAAAAAGTAAATCAAAACAGTAATTTAAAGTAAAGGAAATCAAAGAATAATTTAAAACAATATATACTGGTAGTTGTGATTGTGGCTGACATCTTCCTCTGGTTTTACATCCTGTAACGGCTTGAACGCCCTCTTTGGGTCGGGGATAGGCTTCCCATCCAACTTTCTTATAAGTTGACAAACAGAGTCTTTTAAAATCAGATTCCCGAGACTGTATTGTTGTCTTTCTTTTTGAAATTGTGTATGTAACTTGTGAATCTCTCGATGAACATATCTACTAAAATGCGTTTCAAGAGTCAATGATATATCATCCAAAGACTCCTTACTCAAGCCATCCCTAATGAATTGAATTTTATCTTCGCGATTACTAGACATCATTCCTAAAGAACGACAACGAGTGTTGCATGTACAGCGTGCATATTTATAATAAACACCTAATTGTTTAGCTCTTCGTTTTTCAGCATATGTGTTTTTCCCTAAACCAGACATGTAAGAAATGAAAGAGTCAAATGACTCACCTGCCAAGCGAACTTTTGCTTCAATTACCCAATGTATATCACTAGGAATACCATGAATCATAAGAAGCCTCATCCTTCTGTGCGTGCTTTATAAGTTTTTGTCAAAGCATTTTGGGGAAGAGAAGGAAAATATTTGCGGAGGTTTGTGAGAGTTTATTCCATGCTTTAGTTTGTAGGGTATCAGTAATTTTAGGAGACTAAAATAACCGAATTTTGAGTCACGGAGTACCGTTATCCGCTGCTTTACTGAGGCGTGAGATTAAAAAGAGAAAAGATAAAAATGCTGTAAAACTAAGAAAAATAGAAATTAGAGAAATATTAAACAGAAAAGAAAAGAAACTATATCAATCACGGTACACTGGGTTTGACAGGAGAATAATCTCTTAAAAAATTGAACACTCCAAAAATTATTTCAGACGTTGTCCATTTACTTTAAATAAATTACCATCCCTAGGATTCTCAATATCAATAGCCCCGTATGGGTAAACATGTTTCACAATGAATGGGTCACTCCATTTGAATTTTAATTTTCCAAGAAATAAATGAAGACGAGAATTATAAAGAAAAATCTTTTGACAAACTTCAAATATTTTTCGTGAAATTCGACTATCATGAAGGACTTAAGTTTTAGCTTTAAGAATTTTTGTATTCTCATATGAATCATTCATTAACTCTTCAAGTTCATTTAATTGTAATTTACGTTCGTGACCGGCATTTTCAAGGTTTGAATTGAATGTTTTAATAGCTCAATATGCTTTATGCTCAAGTTCTACAGGCAAATGACAAAGTTTTCCATAAACGAGATGATATGGGGACATTCAAAAATATGTTTTGAAAGCTGTTCGGTATGTCCAAAGTGCATCAGTTAGTCGAAAAGACCAATCTTTGCTATTTGGGTTAATTGTTTTTTCTAAAATTTGTTTAATTTCCCTATTTGCTAATTCAACTTGACCGTTTGTCTGGGGGTGATAGGAGGTGGAAATTTTGTGTGTGACTCTATAATTTTTCATTAAGGACTCAAAAGGTATGTTATAAAAGTGTTTACCTCCATCACTTATGATGGCCTGAGGGATTCCAAATCGACTCAACATGTTTTCTTTTAAAAATTTGATCACAATTGTGTGATTATTGTTCCGATAAGGAATTACCTCGACCCATTTTGAGACATAATCGACTGCAACTAAAATATATAAGAATCCAAATGATGGTGGAAATGGGCCATGAAATCTATCCCCGAACAATCAAAGATTTCGACGACAAGGATTGGATTTAAAGGCATCATATTTCTTTTTGAAATGGATCCTAATTTTTGACAGTTTTCGCAAGTTTTGCAGAAAGTTTGTGTATCTTTAAAAATGGTGGGCCAATAAAATCCACACTGCAATATTTTTACATCGGTTTTCTTAGATGAAAAATAACCTCCACAAGCTTCTGAATGACAAAACTGAATAACACCACTTATCTCATTGTCCGGTATACATCGTCTGAAAATCTAATTAGGGCAACATTTAAACAGATATGGATCATCCTAGTAGAATCTTTTGACTTCGGTCAAAAATTTTCTCATGTCTTGCTGGCTCCAGTCTGGAGGTATCTTTCCTATTGCAAGAAAATTGACAATATTAGCATACCAATGCATTTTGTTTACAAAGAATAAAAGTTCATCGGGAAATGAATCATTGATGGGAGTTGTATCAATTAGTGACTCATTTGTGAATCTCGATAAGTGATCTGCAGCCACGTTCTCTGCTCCTTTCTTGTGTTTGATTGTGAGATTGAATTCTTGAAGCAACAAAATCCACTGTATTAATCTTGGCTTGGCATCCTGTTTAGATATCAAATATTTAACAGCAGCATGATCAGAATAAACAACGGTTGAAGAACCGATTAAATATGATCGAAATTTATCCAATACAAATATTACAGCAAATAGTTCTTTTTATGTGGTAGTGTAATTCATTTGTGCACTGTTTAAAGTTCTACTTGCGCAATATATTACATGAAGCTTACCTTCCTTTCTTGTCATAGCACTGCACCAACTGCATAATCACTAGCATCACATATTAGCTCAAAAGGCAAGGACCAATCAGTAGATTGCATAATAGGAGCAAAAGTCAAAAGACTGATAATTTTTTCGAATGATTTTTGACATTCTTCTGTCCATTCAAATATTGCATCTCTTAATAGGAGGTTACATAAGGGTCTGGATATGGTACTAAATTTTTTAATGAACCTCTTATAAAATCATGCATGTCCTAAGAAAGAACGGATTTCCCTTACTGTTTTTGGTGATGATAATTTAGAAATTACCTCTATTTTTGCCTTATCAACCTCAATACTTTTATACTACACAACGTGTCCCAAAAAAATTCCTGAATTAGTCATGAAATTGCATTTTTCCCAGTTTACACAAGTCTTTTTTCTTCGCATCTTTTCAAAATATTTCCTAAATTATTCAAGCAATTATCAAATGAATTTCCAAAAAAAGTTATATCATCCATAAAGACCTCTAAACAGTGTTCAACCATGTCACTAAATATGTTTAACATGCATCGTTGGAATGTTTGCAGGTGCATTACAAAGTCCAAAAGGCATTTTCCTAAATTCAAATGTTCCAAAAGGGATGTGAATGTGGTCTTTCCTGGTCTTCTAAAGAAATGAGAATCTGATAATAACCCGAGTAACCATCAAGAAAATAATAGTATGGATGTCCAGCTACTTTTTCTAAAATTTGGTCAAGAAATGGAAAAGGAAAATGATCTTTTCTAGTTACGTCATTTAATTTTCTATAATCAATGCACATACGCCAACTAGATGAAATGCGAGTTGGGATTAATTCTCCTTTATCATTTTTTACAACAGTAATTCCAGACTTTTTGGGTACAACTTGTCTAGGACTTACCCACTTACTATCAGAGATATGGTAGATAATACGTATATCAAGAAGTTTAAGGACCTCTGTTCTTACTACTTCTTTCATGTGAGGGTTTAATCTTCTTTGGGGTTGACGATATGTCCTAATATTATCTTCTAAATGTATTATATGTGTGCAGATTAATGGATTAATGTCTTTTATGTCTTTTAAAGTCCATCCAATTGATAGTTTATATTCTTTCAACACATTTAAAAGTTTACCTTCTTGATCGCTTGTGAGAGAAGAAAACATTACTACATGGTAAGTTTGATTATCTTCTAGAAATGCATATTCAGTACCTCTGGCAAAGATTTTAACTCCAAATTGGGTGCTTGATAAGTGCATAAAAGTGTACTTTGAACATTGCTAACTCGGCTTGATTATCATGTATTTAATCTTAATTATAGTTTATTTTATGTTTTATTATTATGAAGCAATGGAACATGAATATTGGATCAATTACACATGTTTTGGGACCTTAAGGGCGCATCAGAAGAACGCGGGAAGAGCGGAAATGAAGAAAGCACAAAGACCAGAAAATTGCCACACGTCGCGACGCGCCTTCGACTGCACTCCATACAACAAGAGAGAAACACACAACAAAGATCCACGAACATAAAATCAAATGAGGAGAACAAAGAACTTCAAGGAAAACATGACGTCTCTCCGATCTATCAAGGCTATATCTCTCTTCTACATTGAGAGCTAATCTCCTAGGCAAAGCTAATGATGAACTCTTGTATTTGATTTCTTATATTTATGTTGTTGATTCCTAAAGTACCTTTTTAATGTTTAATATAATTGATGGTTATTATTCTTTATTATTTTACGATTTCTAAATCCAGAAATTGTGTTTTGTCAACTCGCATATAGATCCAGACATGTTTCTTCTATGTGTGATTTGTGAACCCAATTGTGACTGGTAAGGTTATTTTATGTGTTGGTCTTCTGCTGCAGTATTTCCTGAGGGTATATTGTCAATGTTAGATAGCTCGTAACGATAACTTTGTGTGTTGTTAACACAGAGAAAATAATTCTTCAATTACCTTAAAATTTGACATGTTTAGAATTGAATATCTTCCGATTGTTGGTTTGGGATGTGAAACCTTCAATTGAGTAATAACATGAATCAATAACTGGATATATGAATTTGATATAAGACGGATTCCAGATGCTTTGCTGTCTCTCTCTATTGATATCTTTTAATTGTTTTTATTAATATTTACTTTAATTATCAATTCAATCTATCTTTTCATTAAGTTACTGCTAAACATTTTTGTTTAAGTAAATCGGTCCTTGTAACCATCTCTCTGAGGAATCGACACCCCAACTATACTGCGATAACCGCAAGTACTTTTTGGGCATAATCAAAATTTGGTGCCGTTGCCGGGGAAAAGGAGCAGGTTTGCTTGGTCAAACACAAAGCGGTAATTTCGTTCCTTCTTTAAATTTTTGTTATTTTTATTTATTATTTATTTACTTATTATATTTCAATTTTAGTTTTAGTAAGATTTTAAATTTTAGTTTATTCTTTTTATTTATTTATTTATGTTCATTTTATTTTTATTGTTTCTTGTTTTACTTGAGTTTAATTCCATGCTTAGACGTGGAGATTGGTTTGGTAGATTTGTTAGGATTGACGAGGAAAATTCAGATTCCGATAACATAATTGAAAATCTTTTTGTCACACCATCCGAGTCTATCGCACATACTATAAGTGAATATGAAAGACCACCCGTGAGGACTCTTGAAGAGTACCTTCATCCCACTCGCACAGCTACACCATCGTGCATCATGTTTCCTCCTAATGCACCATACATAGATTTTAAACCTGGGATGATACAGTATCCCCCAACTTTTCATGGTTTGGGGAACGAGAATCCTTATGTGCACATTAGAGAGTTTGAAGAGGTTGTAGCGACTTTCCATGATCGATTCAGAACCACAAACACAATTAGACTTAAGTTCTTCTTTTTTGCCCTTAAGGATAGAGCTAAGAGTTGGTTGTATTCTTTGAGACCACGATCAATAGGATCATGAGGCGAGATGACACATGCGTTCTTTAATAAATATTTCCCACATCATAAGATGAATACCTTGAAAAGACAAATCTCCACCTTCTCCCAGAGAGACAGTGAAACCATTTATCAAACATGGGATAAGGAGATGTTAGCTAGTTGCCCTCACCATGGATATGAGAGTTGGCGCTTAGTAAGTTACTTTTATGATGGTCTAACCCCTAGAGAGCGCCAATTCGTGGAAACAATGTGCAATGGTGAGTTTATAATAAAGGACCCTGATGAGGCATTCGAGTACTTAGATGACTTAGCCGAGAAATCTCACACTTGGATTGGACCTAATGCTCTGGATAACACTGATAGGACACACACTCCTTCTAGTACAGGCATACACCACTTCAGGGAAGATGATAGTCTTAGGGCAAAGGTTGAGCTACTGACTAGAGAGTTAGAAGACTTAAAAGCTAGAGATAGCAAGATTATGCATACAGTCGCCCACTTGGAACCCCAAAAGTGTCCTGTATATGGTGAGATGAGGGGGACATATGAGGAATAATGTAATAACTTATGGATGTACAAGAAGCCATACACACCTTATTCAGATACATATAATCCTAATTGGCGGAACCATCCCAATCTTAGTTAGAAACAGGAATCCCATCAGCCTACTCAAGCACCACAAACTAGGAGTTACAGTGCTCCTCAGTTTCCAACACATGCCGCCCCTAGAAATTCTTTAGAAGACAGTGTGCATGCATTTATAGAGGCCCAGAGTAAAACCAATCAAAGGTTTGAGTCGTTGATAGCTCAAGTTGTTGAGGATAATAAGGAAATTAAGAGTCAATTCTCTAAATTGACTAATGTCCTGAGTGTAGAAGAACAAGGAAAATCTCCATCTCAGACTCAACCTAATCTACAGGGGCAACACATGGCACAAACTGATCATAAAACATCTAATGTAAAAGGTGTTAATGTCATATTTACTAGGAGTGGTAAGGAGGTAGGGATACAAGATACATCCAACACCGTAGATGACCCCCAAGATAGTGGTACATATACCTATCAGGAAGAACAAGAGACACATTTCCCAGTTATAGTACATTTATCTCAAGTACTTAGGCCCACAGTGAAAGCCCCAGACCTAAATGGTGAGATCCTAAAACACCTAAAGCAATGAAAGATTAACCTCCTGCTGTTACATGTGATCAAACAAGTTCATACTTATGCGAAGGTTCTAAAGGATCTATGCACCATAAAGAGAAATCATAATATGAAGAAGATTGCATTCCTTACAGAGCAGGAAAGTGTTATGATTTAACAGAGGACTTCACCTAAGTATAAAGATCCAGGGTGCCCCACTATTATCTGCCACATTGGCACACATGAGTTTGGTCAAGCTTTATTAGATCTAGGTGCTAGTGTTAATCTCATGCCACATTCGATCTATGTGCAGTTAGGGCTTGGTGAGATTAAACCTACATCTGTAGTTTTACATTTAGCTGACCGATCCATTAGAACACCACATAGAGTAGTTGAGGATGTTTTAGTTCAAATTGATAAATTCTACTACCTTGTTCTGTGGTTGACACTGAGTCAAAAATTCCACTTATCTTAGGTAGACCTTTTCTTGCTACAGCTAATGCTCTTATTAATTGTAGGAATGGTCTCATGAAGCTATCGTTTGGGAATATGACATTGGAAGTAAATATTTTTCATGTTGAAAAACAACCACAATGTGATGATGAGTGCCAATATATATTCATGCTAGAAACAGTCCTGCCAAAGATAGCCTCTTTACACTATGAACCAAACCCTCTCAAAGTGAAACTGACCTCAAGGAACAGTAAAAGGAGGAAAATGAGAGTTAGTACTTAATTGAAAATTATCCATGGGAAGTTAAAAAGGAGGTTGAGCCAATTTGGTCATATGTGCAGCCTCAAATTCCAACCATCAGTAGACTCTAGAGGACCCTTGAATAAAATGTTGTAGCTAGCCATAAATCATTTCTCATGTCTTCATCACTTCGGTACATGGAAGCCACCATGACAACATTAAGTGGTTACATCTGGCTGAAGATGTTAAACTTAGCGCTAGCGGGGAGGCAACCCTTGCATCTGTATTTATTTATTTATTTTCTTTTCTTTTATTTACTATAGTTTTATTTTATTGTGCGTTAATTGCATGTTTATTGCTTGCATAAGTATTTTTGCAGGTGTTCAAAGCAACTTACACAGTCACACAACCCAAATCTTACCAACATGAACTTGATCAACTATGCGCCTGGTAGTGTTGTTCCTTAATCATTTTCTTTATATTTATCTTACATTGATGACAATGCAAGTTTTAAGTGTGAGGGTGTATGCATGCCCATGATAATACCTGTTATAAAAAAATGCATGATAATACATGTTATAAAAAAAATTATTATTTTGTTTGCTTTTAGTCCTTAAAAGTAAAGCATAGTCCTATGATGATATTGTTTGCTTTAAGATGAAACCTTAGAAACGATAAGTTCTTTAATGTGCTTTTATCTGATTCTTTGAGTAATTGATCTAGGTTAGACTCGTAGCACTTAATTATAGGTTTTTAGCAGTGAAAACCTGTAGTTGGCAAAGTGACTGGTTGAAAAAATTACATGTCGTTGAATGACCGTTTGCTTAGATGTCTATCATGATTTGCTAGTGTTATGATGTGTGGTATGGTTAAAAATAAAAAGAAAAAGTCTCTAAAGAAAGAAATTAAACCACCTATAATCGATAAGCATGAAACTACCCATGGAAGAGTATTAGGACCACCATGAAGAGAAATGCTACCTTAAAGGGTAGGTGTGTTGAAAAAAAAAAGAAACGAAGAAAAGAAAAAGTTGAAAAAATAATAAAAAGAGACAAGGAAATGAAAAAGAATATCATATCATACTGAGCACAGAGATGCCAATACAGAGCATAATTGAGATATCTAGGTTAGTTTGACCCATCAGATCCCAATTTTTAAACGAAATCATTGAGTTGGCTTACCTAGGAATCAAGCTGTGAATGACCCTTTACACACACACACACTGTGAGTCTGGCTTAAATGATTTATTCAAGGACTTGGATTTGAGTTGCATTGAGTACTTTGAAAGTTCTCTAATTTCATTCATAGGCATTCGTTGAGGATGATAATATGAGTAATTATTTGGACTATTTCAGTTTTTTTTTTCATTTTGTTTTTGCATGATTGTATGTTTTAAATGACGTTTGTGGGTACCGTCGATGTAAGCCCTCACGAGACTATAACTCGTCCACAAGGGCCGCCTAGGGGTTTAAAGGCTTGTTGCATACGCTAAATGCAATCGTGATCCCTACGAAAATGGCTTAGATAGTTTTATTTATTTACTTCTTATTTTATTTTTGCGCTTGAATTGCTAGGGACTAGCAATAAGCTGGTTGGGGGTTGTGATAAGTGCATGAAAGTGTACTTTGAACATTGCTAACTCGACTTGATTATCATGTATTTAATCTTAATTATAGTTTATTTTATGTTTTATTATTAAGAAGCAATGGAACATGAATATTAGATCAATTACACATGTTTCGGGACCTTACAGAAGCATCGGAAGCACGCGGGAAGAGTAGAAATGAAGAAAGCACAAAAATAAGAAAACTGCCACATGTCGCAACACGCCACTTCCACGCGTCGTGACGCGCCATACAACAAGAGAGAGACACACAACAAAGAGCCACAAACACAAAATCAAGGGAGGAGAACGAACAACTTCAAGGAAAAAATGACGTCTCTCCGATCTACCAAGGGTATATCTCTTTTCTACATGGAGAGCTAATCTCCTAGGCAAAGCGAAGGATGAACTCTTGTATTTGATTTCTTATATTTATGTTGTTGATTCCTAAAGTATATTTTTAACGTTTAATACAATTGATGGTTGTATTCTTTATTATTTTACGATTTCTAAATCTAAAAACTGTATTTTGTCAACTCCCATATAGATCCAGTCATGCTTCTTCTATGTGTGATTTGTGAACCCAGTTGTGACTGGTAAAGTTATTTTATGTGTTGGTCTTCTGCTGCAGTATTACCTGAGGGTATATTGTCGACGTTAGATAGCTCGTAACGATAACTTTGTGTGTTGTTAACATAGAGAAAATAATTCTTCAATTACCTTAAAATTTGACATGGTTAGAATTGAATATCTTCCGATTGTTGGTTTGGGTTGTGAAACCTTCAATTGAGTAATAACATGAATCAATATTTGGATATAGGAATTTGATATAAGAGGGATTCTTGATGCTTTGCTGCCTCTCTCTATTGATATCTTTTAATTGTTTTTATTAATCTTTACTTTAATTATCAATTCAATCTATCTTTTCATTAGGTCACTGCTAAACATTTTTGTTTAAGTAAGTCAGTCCTTGTAACCATCTCTCTGAGGAATCGACACCCCAACTATACTGCGATAAGCGCAAGTACTTTTTGGGCGTAATCAGTGATTCTTCGTGTTTTCCTTCTTGCAGTATTCCAGCTCTTCCAAATTTTGTATCTCTTAATTGTCTTCCAATACTTGCGTAGAGTCAAGTAGAAAATCATTAGTAATATTCGAATCTATTTACGCACTTGACTCAACAAAATTAGCAGTACAAAATTCCATAGGATCATATAAACTCCCCTGAATATGCTCATCCACAATAGGTTCAATTGATTTTATGCTTTCGTTTTCATTATCCTCATCATATGGCTGTTTGCACATGTTAAAAATATTTAGCTCTAATGTCATATTGCCAAAAGACAAATTCATGATTCCATTCCTGTAATTAATTAAAGCGTTAGCTGTTGCTAAAAATGGACGACCAAGTATTACATGGATTGTCTTATAATTGTATGTCATAGGTTGTGCTTCTAAAATAATAAAATCCACAGGATATATGAATTTATCGATTTATAATAATACATCTTCCACAATTCCTTTTGGTACCTTAACTAATCTATCGGTAAGTAAAAGAGTAGTTGGAGTTGGTTTCATCTCACCGATATTAAGTTATTGGTAAACCTAAAATGGAAGTAAATTTACACTAGCTCCAAGATCAAGCAAAGCATGTTCAATGTTTTGATTTCCAATAATACAAGAAATAGTTGGACAACCAGGGTCTTTGTATTTTAATGTATTATTGGTTGAAAGAATGGAACTTACTTGTTCAGCTAGAAAAACTTTCTTTCTTACTTGATGTTTTCTTTTAATAGTACACAGATCTTTCAGAAATTTGGCATAAGATGGTATCTGCTGGATGACATCTAACAAAGGAATATTGACCTTTACATGTTTGAATATTTCATAAATTTTTTGGGAATGGTTCAATTTCTTTGTTTTTAATGCTTGAGGGAATGAAGGTGCATGTGACAAATTATTATTATCAACGATGGGTAATGGTTCATCAACCTCTTCCTTACCCTCTGAATCTGTTTTATTCTCAGCTTTGTGAGGTTCAAGAATAGGTCTGTGGATGTCCTTACTACTACGAAAAGTAATAACTAATTTGACTTGGTCTAAGTGTTGATTTCCAGAACTACCCTCGTGAGAATTTAAATGACTCTTGGGATTTGAATGTGATTGTGCAGGAAACTTTCCTTTCTCATTAATGGTTAATGCATATGTAATTTTAGCAAAAGTTTATCTTAAATCATTCATCGTTTGTGCATTTTGGTTATTGACGACTTCCTATTTTTCCATGAATGCATTCAAGGTATCCCCAATGGCTTTCCTAGGTGGTGGGACATATAGTGCATAATTCTAGGAATTTCAGAAATTCTGGTTAACCTGGGGATGTTGTTGTGAGGATTGTGCTTGGTTATCATTCCTCCAATTTATGTTTGGATGGTTTCTCCAACTAGAATTGTAGGTTTGTAAGTATGGGTTTGGATTTGGTCTATTGAATGTGTTTATGGAACTGACTTGGTCATGGAGACATTCTTGCAGGGCTGGTAAAGAAGGGCAAACATGTGTGACATGTTCATTAGAATTACATATTTGACATAGGACTTCCTGAACTGACTTGACATGATCACTCTTCCCTACTTCAAAAGCTTCAATTTTTTTAGATAGAGATGCATACTTGGCAGCAAGGTCATGGTCTTCCCTAAGGTTAAACATACCTCTACCAGATGGTTTTGGTTTTACAGACGACTCATAGGTGCCAAATTTGTCTCATTGTTGTGCATTCTCTGCTATGTAATCCAGGTAATCTAGTACATCTTCGGGATCTTTGTCCCTAAACTCACCATTACACATCATCCCCACTACTTTTCTATCTTGGGGTGTTAAACCATCGTAGAAATAGGCGACCAGCTTCCATGTTTCAAACCCGTGATGTGGACAAATATTTAACATCTCTTTAAACCTCTCCCAACATTGGTAAAGTGTTTCCCTCGATTCTTGTGTGAAGGCTGTGATTCTCCTCTTAAATGAATTTTTTCTATGGGGGAAAGAACTTTTTAAGAAACTGTTCTTGTAAATCATCTCATGTTCTAATAGATCCCGACCTAAGGATTTGCAGCCAAATTTTAGCTTTATCCTTTAAAGAAAAGGAAAAAAAACTTTAAACGAATTTTATTCATGCTACAATTTTGGTTTGTATAAGTGTTACATACCTCTTCAAACTCCCTTAAGTGCTGATAAGGATTCTCTGATTCTAGACCGTAGAATGTGGGTAAAATATGGATGATACCTGATTTAAAATTGAAAAGTGTTGCATCATGAGGAAAAATAATGCAAGATGGTGATCATGTCCTAGTGGGATTCATGAATTATATTAGTGTCCTATGATGATTAGGATCTCCGTGCTGAGACTCGTTTTATTCCTGATTAATTGGGTATCAACTCGGTCAGATGGATTTCCAACTGGATTTTCAATTTGCTTCTCGACCATTTTGACGAAGGATTAAGGTGATGGAAATTCTCTGTTTAGTCTTCAGCTGGATGATCGAGACCAGTGTCTCATACAACCAAAACAAAAACAAAAACAAAAACAATATTTACAAAAAGGAAAACACTGACAAGATAAAAATAAAGTACAAAAATAATAAAAAGAAAAAGAAAAAGAAAAATTATCTTGTCTACTAAATAATAATTCCCCGACAACGGGGCCAAAAACTTGACATGCTCAAAAAATAGTTTTTTACTCCCAAGTATAAGAGTGTTTAAGTAATAAAATAACCCGGTAAGTCCGGGGTCGATCCATAGGGAATAGATTTAGTAAAATAGAATGATAAGTAGAGCGAAAAGAACAAGGTTTGATTTGTTGAAGTTGTTGGAAATTTTTAAGTGAAAATGCAGTAATAAAATGAAATGCTGGAGTTAGGGGATCCACTTTTAATATTTCAAATCTAGAAATCTCGCTTAATTATAATATATAAATTGTCCTTGTTACCCAATTAATTTATCTCATGAATTAATTATGCCAATATATAAAACTGGCCATAAATGCGGTAGTCATTTCTGTCGATAACTAGTCCTGCCAAGGGACTAAGTATGCCAAAAATATAAAACCAGCCATAAAGGCGGTGATACCGTATAAAACCAGCCATATAGGCGGTGATACCATTTTTCTATAACAAGTCCTGCCAAGGTACTCAATTATGCCAAAATCGTATAAAACAATCCATATAGGTGGTAGCAAGGCGGTAGCCAATTTTGTCAATAATTAATCTAGATCTAAATCAAGTTTTAATCATTATATTACAATTTATTTATTATAATGTAGGCGAGATTGATCTATGTTTTCATTATAAAAGCTTCACCCATTACCCCAGCCAAAAGAAATTAGCTACTCATTTTGTAATTAAACATACTCGTAATTTTATACTGAAAGAAAAAGACATTACAAAAAGCTTTAAAATAAATAAACACACAAGACACTCTCTCTCCAAAATCTATAGAGGAATTCAGAAATAAAGCATGAAAATTTCTTCTGCCGAAGGCTTCAATTTATAAGTAAAATTGGTATGAGCGTCGCGACGCCAAGGCTCTTCACGTCGCGACGCGAATGCCAAATGGGGGACACATGTCGAGATATTTGGGCGTCGTGATGCTGAAGTCTTGTGTGTCGCGAAACGAAAGGCGGTGCTAGTGGTGTCTTTATCTTCTTTGGCACGTCGCGAAGCGGATGCTGAATTTTCGCTTTTGCCCTTTTCCAAGTATGGTTTTTCCTGTCGAGCTTCTGAACAGTATTTTACCTACCAAATAACAAAAATACACAATAAAAATATACAAAATATAACTTAGAATATTATTTCACATACTTGCTAAATTAAGAGGATTAGTGAAACTACAAGTGTAAAACGATTGATTTTACGTATAATAAATATGCATTTTTTAGTGTTCATCAATAGAAATATATTTTCCTCGTATCCGAAGGTCGATGGTGGCGATCATCTAACAATGGGAAACTCTTCTACATCTAGAGTGGTTGGATAAGGCACAGTGGTTCTGAAGATGACATCTGGGAAAGAGCTTACATTGAAGAATCTCTTGCATGTTCCTGATATTCTGAAGAACTTAGTTTCGGGTTCACTCCTTAGCAAGAATGGTTTTAAGCTAGTATTTATTTCTGGTAAGTTTTTATTAACCAAGAATGATGTCTATGTAGGACAATGATACCTCACTGAGGGCATTTTCATGTTCAATGTAATAACTGTCAATCGACACAGTGCTAATAATAAAGCTACATCTTCCGCTTATATTATTGAGTCACAAAATGTATGACATGGGAGGTTAGGACATGTTAATTATGATACAATGCGTAAATTAATTAACATGGACCTTATACCTAAATTTACAATTGATAACCAATATAAATGTGAGGCATGTGTTGAAGCAAAATTGTATAGAGCAACATTTCATTCCATAGAACGAAGTTCTGAACCTTTGGAACTTGTACACTCTGATGTGTGTGATATGAATATTGTGCAAACAAGAGGCGGTAAAAAGTACTTTGTCACTTTTATCGATGATAGCACAAGATTCTGTTATGTGTACTTGCTGAGGAGTAAAGATGAAGCTATTGAGAGCTTTTTACACTATAAGAACGAAGTTGAAAATCAACTTGGCAAAAAAATCAAAAGAATCAGGAGTGATAGGGGATGTGAATATGTGTCACCATTTGGTGAATATTATTCCAATCATGGAATTATTCACGAAACTACCGCTTCTTATTCGCCTCAACAAAATGGATTGATGAACGCAAAAATCGAACATTGAAGGAAATGATGAACGTCATATTGACAAGCTCTGATTTACCTCAGAACTTGTGGGGGAAGCTTTGCTTTCTGCTAACTACCACACAGAAGATTGGACAAGACATTATATGAATTATGAAAAGATCACATACCTTCCTACAAATATATGAAAGTGTGGGGGTGTCTCGCCAAAGTGATGGTTCCTAAACCTAAAAAGGTTAGGATAAGACTGTTGATTGTATATTCATTGGATATGCTCACAATAGTAGTGCGTATCGATTCTTGGTACATAAGTCTGAAATTCCTGACATCAATCCAAACATGATAATTGAGTCAATGAATGCAACATTCTTTGAAGAGATATTTCCTTGTAAGGAAAGACAAACAACAGAGTCTCTCAAAAGAAATATTGAACTGTTAGATGCAGTGATCAAATTGACCAAGAATTAGATCAACGTGAAAATATTGAGGAAAATGAACCTAGACGTAGCAAAATAGCTAGAACGTCTAAGTCATTTGGACCTGATTTGATGACATACTTATGACGGAGTTGGTGCTTGGAGTGCCAATCTTAATTGTACATTTTATTATTTATTAATAAAATAACTACATTTTCCATTTCATACATTATTAATGGTATTGTCATTATGTGTATTAGATTGATGTATAGATATGCTAAGAATGACATCGACCTTAGAATAGTTTTGACACTAGGTGTAAACTATTCTTAAAGTAAATATTCTTAGTCGTTGGTTTTGGAGTACGGTCGAATTCCTATAACCTAGAAAACTAGCACATGTCGTATATTGTAATTGTAGTTCCAATGGTTTAACCTGATGTACCATGAGTTTGGAAACTCGTATAGACATGTGGGTATTCATTGAAGCGAACATTGAATGACTCATAAGTGATTCCTAATAGTTGGAAGTACACACCACCATTAATATGAATCTCCTCTAGTCGAGTAGCATATGTAATCCTTTGACTATAGAATATCATTGATTTTGTGTGAGATCGTCCACATTTTAATGCCATGTATGTCAGAAACTTTTCATGGTCTGGCCTCTAGATGTTCTTTGGGTGTGGACCGATGTACTCAGTAATCAAGTGCGAAGCAAGATAGGATCTGTCGGCCCGTATGTGTACCATAAGAGGTTTAGGTATCCATGTGAGTAAAGTCACGATTCTTAAATTTTTGGCCAAAGTCGATCACCTATGGTGGATCGCATCAGTTATGAAGAATCGTTGACATGTCGACATGAGATGTGCGCCTCGGAAACTTGACGGTATATTCTATGTTTCCTAAGCACAACTCGGATAGCTTACGACAGATGGATTATTAAACATATGTGATGACTTCGACTTGTATAGTTCAGAAAGGTCGTTCGTGTTCTTCGCGAATTCGTAGGTGGTCGAATTGCGTACATATTAGCTAGGCTTATATGACGAATGTGTCTGAGCTTAGAGAGTCCCAATATGAAGTGTACTCATTGAGCTCTTGGGTAGCCAATTAATTTTGATAAAAGATAATATTCGATATTATAATTATCAACTAAGATAATCAAGTGTTATTGGATAACATTGATTATTTACTTTGACCTAATTGGATTAGTTCAATAATTACACAATGGCTTAATTGTAAAATCATAATTATCTATATCATTTTAGGATATTCTGGAAATTGTAAGTAGTTTTGGCTTGATTTAATTGGATTAAATCAAAGTGGAAAATATTTAACTAATTCATTTCCTAATCATTGGCTTGATTTAATTTGATTAAATTAAAGTGGGAGACAATGGAGATTAGTCACACCTAATTATACATATTTAGAAAAATTGGATTAAGCCCACTTAAAAGTTGATCACAACTTTTATTAATTAAAAATTGCCTAAGTTTTGCTATAAATAGCAAGCTTTAAGAAGGTTTTAATTACAAGTATAAGCATAAGTAAAAGCGTGAGTAAGCTATACACAAGTAATTCTTGAGAGATTATCCTAAGTTAGAGAATTATTTAGAGAAGTTTGTGAGATCTCTACAATATTTCATCTAGGAGAAATCAGGCTTGGATCTTGGATTGAAGCTTGCTAACATTGGAATCAAGATTGGATCTTGGAGTGAAGCTTGCAAACCTTGGAGGTTCTCTTACCATTTCAACAAAGAGAATAAGATTGGATCTTTGTATCAAGTTTGCTATGTAAGTTTGAACTTCTCTTAAGTTATGTTCTTTTATGTATTAGATGCATGATCATATAACTTAATGTAGAAATTAGGCTAATAAATTGTGTTATGATGCTTTGGAAGCATAAACACAATATGCTTGTAATTGGGTCAAAATATTTATGTTAAACATAAAATTAGAGTTTGGAACTCTAGATAATAGCTTAAAGCTATGGCTACCATTCTAGGGTGATCTAGATTTATTCACGAGATATTTCTTATTGGGATTCTAATTTGGGTCGTGTTTTGGATTCAAAATTTACGCAAGTGCATATTTAGAATAAATTTATATTTTTGTAAAAATATTTGATATTTTGAAAAACTTGATTTTTATTCTATAACATGTGTTGATGTTGGTTTTGAAATTTATTTTGGGTGTTTTGAAGTGTTTAAGGAAGATAGGAATAAATTAGGGTAAAAGACCATAATTCTTTCAGCTTACTGGAAAGTGAGCTGAAGAATTGAATTTTTTTTAAAAAAAATGGCTTGCATTCACTGTAGTGGGCAGTCATGTGTGTGAGCGCGCCGAATTTGTTTTTGCTCGTTTTTGAGTTTTCAGACTCTGATTCAGTCCCGATTTTTTCCTATATACTTGTAATGGAATATAGTATTTCATTAAATTATTTAAAATTACACCCATAGTTGATATCTACAGGTTATACTTATTTTCGTTGTGCGGGGCACCGATCCGACCCTAGGGGTTCCACAACTGTCCCAACAGAATGGTATCATAGCCAGGCTTAACCACACAACACATGTTTTTTGAATCTATGCCATAGTAATTTTAATCTATTTATGCATAAGATATATTGGATATGTAAAGCATGTTTTAAATTAAAACTTTGTCCTAATTAAGTTAATGACTTGATTGTCATACATCTACCGTGATTAGGTGATTTCTTTATTTAAGTAATAGTATTAGTAATGTTGGAGCATTATTGGATGGTATGTCTTGTCAATACGGAGATGAATGGGTTCTTACTATTTATATCCAATATTGTCATTAGTGTGAGGGTATAAGTTTTCAGAACTTAGGTCGCTCCAGTAAAACATTAGATGTAGCGTGATGAGTTATCGCAGACACCCAATATCGTCATTAGTGTGAGGGTGTACATACGAAGCTCATTAGTGAAAATTGATAAGTATACACCTAGAACATATCTTAATCCAATATCGTCATTAGTGTGAGGATAAGAAACGGTTGAGGACCAAACTAGGAGTCACATGAAGTGATTGACCTTGAAGGTCTACCTAATGAGTTTATAAAGGCTAATATCGTCATTAGTGTGATGCTGGAGTAAATGTCATGGGATCAACTTCCCGCTATGAAATTTTGATAGTCAAATTTCTATTTTTCTGTTAAGGGAGATTACGAAATTATGTAAAGTAGTGGGAGTGCACTAATAGATTTAAAATTCCATAATCAATTAGTGTTATTATTTTGAAATGAAAATTTTTCTACTACTACTCAAAAATGTTATCTTGTAGATGGTTGCCACTAATCCATTGATGAAACTTTTGGATTCCAATAAGCTAAAAGGAGCCGAGAACTATTTCGAATGGGAAATGAACATGCGCATTGTCTTGGAGTTTGAAAAATTGACTTATGTCACTATCAATCCACTGCCTATTGAAATCGATCCTGACTCAACTCCAGAAGAGCGAGAAAATTTTGATAGATGGAAGGATGATAACCTAAAGGTGAAATCCTACATCTTGGGATCGATGGTTCCAGATTTGCTGAGATAGTACATTGAAGTATCAGATGCTTGGAGCATCATGAGAACATTCAATGAGTTGTTCGAGGCAAATCAAAAGACGGAACTTTATCGAAGATCTAAGGAATTATTCCGTGTTGAACTTAATGAGGGAAGAGCTATCAGTACTCATGTTTTGAACATGATCGACCAGATTCAATATTTGGAACGATAGGGCATTGTGTTTGATGAACAGCTGGGTCGTAATTTGATTTTGTCTTCTTTGTATGGTTCTTATGTTGGCTTTGTATTAAACTTCCATATACATTCGATGCAACCAACATACAAAGAACTTTATAACATGCTATACACGGCGGAGCAAGATTTGAGAAAAGGAAACCCACACTATATCTCCATGATGGAGCTGGCTCTTCAAAGACTTATGGGAAGTCAAAGAAAATAAAGATGGGGAAGAATAAGATATCAAATAAGAACTCCAAGAAGCGCAAAGGCGCAAAACCGAAAGTAGCTCGTGATCAATGTTTACATTGCAAGAAGTCTGGACACTGGAAGAAGGACTGTCCAGAGCTAAAAGGAAAAGCAGGTCTCTCAGGTAGGCTTTGTATTTTTCCATTTATTGACATCTCATTAGCCTTAGATGCAAATAGTGGATGGGTGTTGGACACTGGCAGTCCTACTCATATTTGTAATTCCCTGCAGAAAATGAGGGTTAAAAGAAGGTTGAATAAATGAGAGATCCAGCTTAGAGTTGGCAATGGTGAGACATTGGATGTCAAGGCCATAGGAACCATTGTTCTAGATCTCTTAAATGGATGTAAATTAGATTTGCATGACTGTTATTATGTTCCCTCAATTATCAAACAAATAATATCACAGCCAATATTAAATAAAGAGGGATATAAAATAAATATTAAGGATGAAACTTTATGTTTGTATGATAAAGAAAATTTATTGAAATGTGAATGTTCTTTATCAAACGATCACTATTTTTTGGAAACATGTAGAGATGTCTTTAATATGGAGAAAAATACAAGTAGGAAATCTGAACTAAATAATACTGAATTATGGCATATGAGATTGGGCCACATAGATGTTAGACGTCTATCCAAATTGGTAAAGGATGGTTTGATTGAAAATCTTACCTTAGATTCTTATCTGATTTGTGAGTCATGTATCCAAGAAAAATGACAAATGCCTCATTTCTAGGTGTTGGAAATCGTGCCAGAGATTTATTGGAGCTAATACACAATGATGTGTGTGGTCCATTAAATCATGTCGCTCATGATGGTTCAACATACTTTGTGACTTTCACAAATGACAAGTCTAGATATGGATATGTCTATCTGATGAAACATAAGTCGGAAATATTTGACAAGTTCAAATATTCTGAAACGAAGTAGAAAAACAAACCAGTAAATTCATCAAATGTCTTAGATCAGATTGAGGTGGTGAATACATGAGTGAAGAATTCAGAAATTATTTAAGGGAGAATGGAATTCTTGCCCAATATAGCCCACCAGGAACACCTCAACACAATGGTGTGTCTGAACGAAGAAATCGTATTTTATTGGATATGGTGCGAACAATGATGAGCTATACAGATCTTCCTTATTGCCTTTGGGTTTACGTTTTACTTACTACTACCTAAATACTTAATAGGGTTCCATCGAAAGTTGTTTCTAAGACCCTTGACCGGTGCTTACACACGCGTATAACGCAAGCGCACGTATAGTTCAAGTAGTATAAAAATATCGATCCCACGAGGACTTAATATCTAATCTATTAATTTTATGAGGTCAAATGATTACTAGTATCTAACAGGTTGTTTGATTGATTTGAAATGGTGATGATTCTAAATTTAAAAACAAGTAAATAAAATTGTTCGAAAGTAGGTTTTAAGAAAATTCAATATTAAAAACTATCTAGGGTTGTGATTTCTTCCAATATCATTTTAAAGATGAAGTGGTTATCTTAAAATTGGGTAATATATTGATTTATTAACCTGAAACACTAAATTATGTGTAAGCCTCTGTCGATGGTCAGACACAAATACCCAGTTTAACCCAATTGAACATATGTCTATGTCAACCAAATTATCTGGATTCATTAAGTTTAAGTTCCAATTATGGCTACCCCCGCCCGACAGGTATATGTCTATCCTGTAAGGAAATATATTAAAGGGTTATCTATCCTCAAGGAAGATCGTGGACTATTGAGTCTAAGGTCTTAAACTTAAAATCCCTATGTCTAGTTCATTTTAAGTTTCCCAGTTCAATTTTATTAATGGCCAGTTAATGAAAAAGTATTAAGATTAAGACTCAATAAATAAATCTTTATATTACCCAAACTATAATCTAACCCCTTATAAACCGGTGATATTGGATTTCATCACAACCCTAGATAACTGGCTTAGTTACGACACATATTTACGGGTAGTAAAAAAAACTTAAATAAAATAAAAGACATAAAGTAAAATACTGAAAATAAATACTGAAAATTAAATACTAAAAAGTAAATGCTGAAAGTAAATGCTGAAATTAAATACTGAAAATTAAATGCTGAAAGTAAATTGCTGAAAAGTAAATTGCTGAAAAGTAAATTGCTGAAAAGTAAATTGCTGAAAAGTAAATTACTGAAAAGTAAAAACTGTAAATTAAAGAAAGAAAAGTACTGTGCGTAAAAGTAAATTACAGAAAGTAAAAACTGAAAACTAAAGAAAAGAAAGTGCGAAAGCGGAAATTAATTCCTGAAAGCTGTAAATAAACAAACAAGATACAATCTTCTTAGTATTCTTAAGAAATTCCTTAGAAGAAAGTATGAATTTTACAAATGAAATAACTTAGTATTTATAGGCAAAATTTTGCCTCCATCAAATCATCCACCAAATCAATTATTAATTGCTCCACTAATTGCTCCACCAAATCCATTATTAATTGCTCCACTAATCTCTTATCATGTTGGTGATGATTTGATAATTTTTATTATTTATTTATTAATTTATTTTTTGCTTTGAAAATGATTGAAAGTGACTTTAATAATTACACACAACACACTTCTGGATGGTTCATCAATTTCGGGCATGAAATCTTCAGAATTCGAAATTATTTTATCTTTCAAAGCTGTATATCTTTGAGTCTTCTTTAATTTGGAACTTGAATCAGCTCAATCCAATATCGGAGTAAAACGTTCTGCCCAAAATACGACAGATGCACAAAACTGGAATTTCCAAAACTACACTTCGTTAAAACGCCCTTTCAAGTTTCCAATCTCCAAAATTAATATGTCAAGTCCAATTTTTTCCCTTATTTGACCAATATTTCGTCCTAAATGATTTCATTAAGTCCCAATATTATTTTATCTGCAAAATAAACTAAAACATATCAAAACATTCATCAAACCCGAGAAACTAAACGAAATATTAAGTAAAAGGGGCGGTAAATATTGATATATTTTCCGCTCATCACACCCCCAAACCTAACATTTTGCTAGTCCTCGAGCAACACAACAAAATAAAATACAATAAAAAATTAAAATTAAACTAAGCCACTTTCGTAGGGATCACGGTTGCATTTAGCATATGCAACAAGCCTTTAAACCCCTAGGTCTCTCTAGTGAACGAGTTATAGTCTCGTGAGGGCTTACAGCAACGATACCCACAAACGTTTTACAAAAGTAAAAAGATAATAAAACTAATGCACACAAAAGCAAAAAGACAAGAGAAAATAGAATAAAGAAGTTAGTGACTAATCAGGTGAAACTTCTACTCCAAGTTACTAGTTGTTTTGTTTCTTTCTAAATTGCTGAATAAGTAAATTCTCCGATTATATTTACCATTCTCCATATGCACAGCCAACAAAATATTAAACAACTCATTTTTGCCCACAATAGTCATAAGTACAGTTGATAAGAAAGTAATATTTTTGTTCTAAAGTTTTATCAGAATTCACACCTTTTTGTAGCAATGGAATAATTTTTCTGATTTTTTTTTTTTGATTTTTTTTTTATATACAATATCTTCCATCTATGTAGCGAGCTTTGGGCCGGTGGCTCCCAAACCAGTTGGCTTTAGGGCACCAGGTGTTAAGACACCCCTACGGACTTAATTACTCAGACTTCAGATATATATATTTTTTGCAACATCCTTGATCCATGTAGCGAGCTTTGGGCCAGTGACTCCCAAACCAGTTGGCTTTAGGGCACTAGGTGTTAAAACACCCTTATAGACTTAATAACTCGGATCTCATATTTTTTTTTTACTCCATTATTTTTTTGAGATGCTTCCTCCAATTAAACTAGAGCACTTAATATTACAAACTTTTCAATTTTAGTTCATGTCCGTATGTTACTATGCATGTTGATAATATCTGCTAACTGAACATATGAAGATCCATTTTAGTCCGTTTTATGGAGAATTTACAAATTAAATAATTTAAAATGAAATAAACAAAAATTAACTTATTTCGAAAATAAGATTGAGATACGTATCAGGAGTGGAAACTCCTTACTCAGCTATCTTTCACCAATTTCACCCTTTTAGTCAAAATAAAAACACAAAAACACAAAATATTTTTTTGTAGTTTTTGAAAAATTTTCAATTTTTTTGTATTTTTCGAAAAATTTTGGACTAAAAATAAAAGAACACACAAACTAAAAACAAGGTTCTGATAAACTAATTCCCTCCCCCCAAACCTAAATGAGACATTGTCCCCAATGTCTTAAACAGTAAAAGGAGAGTTAAGAAGGTCGTACTTGGTTAGCTGAAAATCTACAGAAAATTAAAGGTTAAGATCCAGATTAATCCGACG
>SKCR01048160.1:0-40513 GCA_019454045.1 Zanthoxylum bungeanum
AATACACACCTATACAAATATACACACAAACACGTTTATAACATATCTTCCACATACTTTCAGATCTTCTTCCCATTAAACACTCTAATATTCTTTAGGCAAACAGATCACACACACGTCCACACAGATATCCCATAGTCATACTTATCCACACAATTCAGAACATATTACACGCAAGCAATCTCTACACTCTCAAACATCACTCACTATCAGAAACAGAGCATAATACAAATTCCTTACAGATAAACATTATTAGAAATGAAAATTACATTACGAGGTTCACAAAGTTTACTTCATCCACAATCAGAAATGGGAATCCGAATACACATACAATAAACCAATCTCACTCATTAATAGGCACAGAAAGCAGAATGCAAACTCCTTACAGATAAACATTTTCATTAACAATATCATAAATCATACTACAAATTCCATATGGTAATTTCAAACATCATCAGAAATCAAAACACAACAATCATCTTTTAAAAACCTAGCTTATTCAAAAATTGATCTTTCTGAATAACAGAAGTTTTTGAAATCCTGAATCATGAAAAAAAATCAGGTGTCCATTACCCGAGTTACACGTAAGAATCGGGAAATGTTTGAACAGCACCATGTCACCAGAGGGTAACAGGTTAGCCATTTCTGATGGTTAAGACCCCAGAACATGTGCCATAGAAGGTTAAAATCCATAAAATAAAACCATCATATAAGCACCGTGGTGAAAAAAATATCGTATATCATCCAGTTAAAACATATAAATCACATTATCTGAATTCTTTTCCCATAAACTTTCAGAAATCCATAAACTAAAAGTAACATCGGATACATAATTTGGAAATATAAAAAAAAACACAATAATCAGAAGTATCTTAAATCAAAATATCAAAATTATCCAAATGTGGATCAAAATATCATAAATAACAAAAAAATGAGTATTCGCAATATATCGAAAACTAATATCTATGATCGAAAATAAATTTCAGATTCATTGTTTCAAACAAACCATATGAGGCATCCAGGGACTACTCACTAGACGAAACAAATCCATGCGTCCAATGTCCGAATCATGCACACTGGCCGGACATTGTCCGAAATAGGACCATATCAATAGAGGGTAAAAAAATGATCGTAGTCAGATTGCCAGAGTCCCCTAGTATATAAAATTCAAATAGTAGCAAAAATCTTTTCGTATCAACAGTAGAGTAAAAATCATTTTCATTTGTTTGCAAAACTTTTCGAAACGGGCATGTAAATCACTAATCCAAAAAAGTAAACAATTCAAGAGCATCCACACACAGATTAGGCTCATCACATAACACGCATCACATTCGTCATTCATTACCAAGAACTCACAATCTTAAAACATATATTACAATCATAACTGAAAACATAAACAAAAATACACAAACCAGAACATCAAATGAGGAAACACACATAAGCTGACACATGTACTAATATATATATACAAGCTCATACAAAATCCATTACCTATTTTAGAATAGGTATAGGATGAATGACGTCCGAACAGAATCATAACCAGTATTTCTAGGATTGAAAACTTATAGGTCAGTTACAACACATAACTCGTCTCTGATACATCATATTTTAACAAGGGACTCACACTTTGAGATACACTATTATCATTTTACACATCAATAACATAACTCTAACTTACTATTCATATATATACTTGCATAACATAAGATTTTACGTATACTTTTACCAAACCACCCAAACCTGTGGCTATAACCATCCCTAACTCGTGGTGGTTTGGATCTAACTTGTTTTGTACTTGTATCATGATAGAAAACACTCTTCTGAACCCTTTTGTTACTTCCCAACTCTTAAATCCTATAACTTTTCAAAATCCCCAAATCCTAAGGTTTCAACACTTCACACATACCATAGGTTTCAACTCATTTCATGCTCAATTCATGACAACACTTACTTAACTAGGTATACTTAACTCGTTAATCATCCAAATCATGCAAAACAAACTTAGATCAAAGAATGGGATTCACCCAAACCCAAAACAAGAGCTAAATATGGGCTTATAAGGCTTACCTGAGCTTCTTAGAGCTTGAAATGCGGGAGAATATTTAAGATCCATGCTTGATTCGAAGATAAAATGTAAGGTTTTTAAGAGAGAAAATATCGTGAGGGAGAGAGATGAGAGAAAAATGAAGAAAAAATCTAAATAGGCCTTTATATAGTGAGCTGAAATCCAAAACTTTCTGCCTAAAAGTCATTATCGAGTTTGAAAGCCCTTCGAACTCAACTCGAACGTGAGCATTCTGGAAGCTTGCGTTCGAACTACATGTCGAACGTGACTTGAACGAGAACTTTGTGTAGAGTTTCATTCGAACATATAGAAGAACATTCCACAAACACAAGTGCTGGTTTGCGTTCGAATGCCCACAAGAACGTAGCACAAATGCAAACATGCTGAAACTGCAATTCTAAGACAAAATGAGACCTAATTGCTCATGAACTCAGACAGTAGTCTCAGTCAACATGTATATATACTACGCGGGCAATACGCATTACATACATAACTTACATGACCATGATAAACTTACTGATCATATTGAAAATGCCAAACACTTGGGGTGTTACATGTTAAGGTTCGTGCTCAGAGTGCCAATCCGGATCGTATTTATGTCCGATTCATAAATACGAGCAGTTCTATTTTCCATAATATTACTAATTAATGGTATCACCATTGTCTTTTATACACTTATTCGATCTAATTACGATTAGTCATCTGATTACGATTAGATCGAAACTGAATCTGGTTAAGTGATACGTGTATATTAGACAAAGACCCTATGATTTATAATATAGTGCGCAGTTACAACGTAGTGTGTAATTGATATTGGGAAGCGTACTATAAGATGTATATCCTTAAATAATGTTCATGGTCAAGATTCACTAACACGGGTCGGTTAGTAAAATCCGCTGAGACCAGTACATATCGTATATCGTGACTTGGTCCGATGGTTTATCCCAGTGAACAATGAGTCTTGGGAGACTCGTATAGACATGTAGGTATTTATTTGATAAGACATTGAACGACTCACGGAAGATTTCCTAATAGATGGTACACCAAAGTCAATAGGAATCTTCTCGTGTTGAGCGAGCATAGTGGTAATTCGACTTGAGATACCACAGTGGGATATATGAGTTATCCTCCACACTTTGATGGCAGTCACGTCAATGATCTATTCATGAACATACCTCCGCTTGTTTGTTGGGTGTGGACTGATGCTCATGATATCCAGTGCGTATCAAGATAGGATCCGTCAGTCATCTGTTCAGGGCATAAGCATCCGCACGTGTTTACGATCTAGTAAATCCATGACCGTGGTATGACTTCGGAAATCAGTTCCGAGTGTTATTTAGAGATCATAAATTGAAAGTCGACTGTATTATACCGAATGAATTTGACATTTTCATCTATATCTCAGGTATAATACGGATAGCATGTGACAGGGGGATTATACGTATGCAATGACCTCGGCTTGCATAGTTTAGCGAGATTATCCGTGGTCGTCATAATCCATGAGTGGGTGAATTATGGACACGAAATTGGATTTCGTGATGGATAAACCTAAACTTAGAGAGTCCTACAATATGAAGTGTACTCGTTGAGTACTTGGGCAACTCGATATGAATAATACGGATTATTCATAATATTTCACCAGATTAAATGAGTTAATCGGACAGTTTAATCGGTTAAACGATAACACATGCTTGAGGTATTTTTGGCTAATCGTAATTACTGTGTATTTATATTTGATACATAATACGATTAGATACACATTAATTATTCGTCAAATGAGATTTTGACACATGCCATAAATATATGTATTTGTTATTTATTGTAAATAAAAATACATATATAATAATAATTACATTAATTTATTATTTGGATATTTAACTGTTAAATATTTGAATTATAATTAATAAACTTTTTCCATAAATATTATGGAATTTGTCAAATTATTATTGGTCAACATGGCATGAATTAAATTAGACTTTATGTGTGCAATTTTGATTGGATGTCATAAAGTTTAATTCATTTAATTTGATTAAAATGAAAATTACCAAAATACCCCTCCTTTATGGTTAAAGTCGGTCATGAGGGTATAAAAGAAAAAATATTTTTCTTCTTCATTTCATCCATCACCATGACCGACTAAGCTCTCCAAAAATGGGTTCCAACTTTTCTTGAAGAATCCATAAAGAATCAAAGGAAAATTCAAAGAAAAAAGGCTAAGAAATTAGAGGATTAATGGTAATCTACCATAACCCTAAGCTTGGAAATTTAGTTTCTTATTTCTTGAGTTGTTAGAAGGGTTCTAGGGTTCGTTTGATTCTTGATTTTTGGGGCTTTTGTTTTTGGATGATGGAGATGGAAGTGAAATGCATGTGTGATGTAGTTTTGGATGTAATTAGTGTAATTAGTGTCCAATTTGATCAATTATTGATGATTTGCTATTATAGAGTGTTATGACCACTCTTGTGGCACCTAGAATTATTCTTGGGTTTTTCATATTTGGTGACTTTGGTTGATGTCTTGATTAATTTGATTAATCTTGAAAATTTGGATTTAAAGCATGAAAATTGGCAATTTTCAGTTTCCTGATCAGATCTATTAAAACTAGAATTTTTGTGATGAATTTGATGTCATATTAATGTAATGGATGTGTTTTGGGAGTTGGAATAATTTCCGGAAATTATTTCCGAGTTGAAATAAGCGAAAACAGCCAAAAACGGTGTTATCGGGTGACTTTTGAGTTAACCGGGTGACAGCTGCCCCGACAGTGAATCCGTCACTATTCAGGAAGTCCATTAACTGCCCTAACACTATTTGGGCTGACCTGGGTAGTCCCCATAAGTGTCGGGTGGTCGGTTCGATCAAAAATATATTTTGCGTCATTTTGCGGAAAAACGATTTTCGTAAAAGTTTCGCGACATTTCAACCTTATTTATGTTTATATTTGATATTGAATAAATAGGTTTAGGTGAAATATGAATAAATTATTCACATTAGATATTGAATAATTTATTTGGTAATTTGAAAATGTTCTAAATTACGATTTCGCCCGAACCGCGCTTCCGCTGCACCCATCGCCCGAAACCCCAACAAAAATTGGTATTAGAGCGGGTCTGATATTTCATACATTATATTCTTCATGCTTGATATTTGATATTTAATCCAATTTTAATGTTCGCACATGCTTGGAATCTATATATGTTTCTTTACTTTTCGGTTCTACACTAACGGAAATGTAACTGAAATTTAATAGTTAAATTGTGTTATGTTTTCTAAGGTAGAATTGAATTGTTTAGAAAATGGTTTAGAATAAAATTCTGCATTTGATGTAGATTATAGCTTCCATAGGAAAATCCCCGCTTTTAAATATCGCTGTAAAGTAACGTGTATTGGATACATGTTTCTTGGTCCGTCTTGTCAGTACGGTTTATTGGTATCTTTCTATAACTGCATCCGAGATCATGCCAAAACTATGAGGGTGTAGGTAAGGATTATTATTCATACCGGTTGTATATTAATACTAGACAAATTCAAGTGAAAGTGGAAATCTTGAACGTGCCAAAGCTGTTAGGACTTCATCGGTAGCTTGAGTGTGTGATTGGAAAGTGAAGCCTTGATACGCCTCCTTGTGAATGTGCCAAAGCTGTCATAACGAGAAATGGTCAGGACCAAAACCATGAGTCACTAGTGAGTGATTGACAAAGAGTTATCTACCTAATGAATATACGTAGGCGAGATCGTGCCAAAGCTGTGAGTCAAAATATATACATGGGATCCTACTCTCACTATGGAATTTGATTTAATTATTGAATTCCTTTTGTCCATTGGGGATTACGGTATTACGTAAAGTAGTGGGAGACATTGCTGGGTTTAAAATCCATAACTTAAGCAATGTGTAATATTTTGGAAAATTCTGTTTTGTTTTCTTTTTATTCTATATTTCTTATAGAATTATACTTCTAATCCACTGCATAGTATATTACTTGAATATATTTTCTATCTTTACTTATGGTTGTGTAATTCTAGAATAGGTTCTAGAAAGACAGTAGACTTAGATATTGTTAGATTAGTTGAAAGCATCGGGAACTGTTGTTCCGATTTTCTTTAAAATCAAGATGGTTTGTGACTTAGTTTCTAAGTCGCGATTAGGTAATCTAAAAAGATATATGTTTAGGATATAGTTATCTAGTTAGAATAGTTTCTTATGCAGTAAGAATTGACTTGAATTAGTTCATGTCTTAAGACTCTCGACTGGTATTTAGAAAACCCTTTTAGTTTTTTGATTATCTTTTAATGAAGTTTCTTCGCTTTTAGTGACTTTTAGAAGTCACATGTCTGACACAGTTTGCTAATCGATTATTTGCAATTGTTGTGAATAATTGAACGTAAATTATAAAGCTTAAGTAAAGAGATGCTTATAGTTGTGTATAGAGAATTTTGATTCTCACAATACGATAATTATAGGTATTGGATACCATATCTCCCGTCTAGTTATTTAAAATAATATTTAATAACTATTTTGATATTTGATATCAGAACTTGTGACTATTGGATAGTTACTTATTCTGTAAAAACAGTTGTTACATATTTTAAGGTGACTAGTAGTGTCATTAATGAAAGATAAGCATTAAGAAAAATATTCGGTAGAATAAATAACTTAGAACTGTATTTTATGAGATTTTATCATAAAAGCATTAGGTGCTTGTTCCGTATGGTAAAAGATGGTCTGATACGAGATCACACCATATATCATTATCCATTTAATGAATATTGTATTCAGGATGTGATTGAATCTCATTTAACCAATGATCATCATTGGACCACAGATTTATTAAGCTAATACATTGGATGTATGTAGTTTAATGAATTAGAAATTGCCTTGGATAGTTTTCTTACTTCGTAACTTTGTTAATGATTTTTCATGACTTAGTTACGTGTTTCTAATAGAATACATGTTGAACGTCTTGAATGGTTCAAGAACTTTCGATATATTTCTGATGAAACGCGAATATAATATTTTGAATAGTTCAAATATATTCCATCTGTAGTGTGGAAACTATATCTTTAGAAATTCATTGCGCGTCTTTTAATTGTTCAAAGATGTTTGATATGATCAAACGCATGAATTTATGACAATTAGTTCTAAAGTTATTTAATGAATATGATTCTTACTCAATATTAAACTTCCGCGATTCCATTTTGATGGAATTGGTCAGTGGGAGTTATCGAATCTTATATGATTTAATTCGTTGATATTGAGTGTTACCGAATTAGTTTTCAATACTCTTGGGGTTATGCTCTAGTAACACTATTCATCTTTTTAATTTATGTTCCATTAGTTTCTAGAAATACGTATATGATATGTATAGTAGGAAATTCGAATCTTGAAAAGTTTGAGATTTGAGACTTTCTTTTGTATAATGGTTATGTAATTGAAAGTACTTGTGCCTCAGAGGTACGAGTGAAAGGTTTATCATTTATTATATTTAATGAAATATTGTATTCTATTTGATAAAATATCTTTTCTACGATCCCGAGTAATAAAATTATTTTGTTACTTGGTGGTTAACATTTGATGTTGACGATTTCAGAAAAGATTTGACTTAGTGAAGTCAAATGTGAGAATGATAAACTGTAACGTAATTAATAAGATGAAAAGACCCTTAGACAACTTCCGTATAAGTTCAATAAAATGTCAGAATCATTTACAAAGTATTTGATACTTAATGATTCTGATGTTTTCTTATCGAAGAAAATTATCCTATAACTTATAGTGGGAGCGATATTTGATATCGATTTCGGAAATTACCATTAAACCATAGATCTAAGATTGTTCATGGCTTACGACGATCAAGTTTTGAACTTGATTGGGCTTTAATTATGAATTGTTCATAAGATGTGCAAATGTTTGCGCATCAAAAGTAAAGTGAGCTTGATAAAGGTTTGACCTTTATAGTATGATAGTGAGAAAGGTTATACTCAGTAGTCTATTATAGATTTTGAGAAAACTTGTCTCAAGTCACACTGATTAAACAATTAAAGATCTGTTGGTTGATGCTGATATTAAACTATGTATTTTAGCTAAAGAATGCAAAATGGCGTTCTTGAGTGATTTCTTCGAATGAGAGATCCGTCGTGATTTATTTGTTTGAAGAATTCATTCTAGAATGGCCCTAGAGTTTGTATTCTTCTAAGATCACAGTTTAATATATTAGCTTAAATAGCCTATTGTAGACTCGTGTGAGCTTTCCGGAAATCCGTGTTATCTGATTTTGATATTAGTCAGATTGTCTGGTTTTAATCGAAGTATAGTGAATACTTATTTTTCAGTAGGGTCAGTGGGAGTGTACAAATTTCTTTGTAGTATTATATATCCCAAGTTTTCTTTTATCTGTGAGAGCAGTGGGAGTAGTCTCTGATATATTTGATATAAAGTTTTATATATGATATAAAACTAAGAGACTTGTGAGATACTCCCATTAGTCGCGTATTATATGATCTAATAAAGAACACAGTAAGGACTATCTGTATGATAGTTAGTGTAACTGTTTGACAATTAACGTGTCTTTTATATATATAGTATTCATCTTTCGTAAAGGATGATTCCTTTGTCGAAAGAAAGATTGATTGGAATGTCTAGTCAATCTTATGCATCATAGGATGACGGCGAAATGAATACTGTATTATGTGCGATTAAAGATATCAATTTAATCGTAATTGTTACGAGTCATTTTGATATGCAGTAGACCATATGATGGTTCTAGAAACATGTTCTTTGTGATATTTGAGATATTAAGAATGATTTTCTTATTCATGGAGAATTTAGTCAGCAACCATAATGTGTCAGATTAGTTTTGATCCTATTATGACATTAGATGGTCTATGTCATATAAAGTCAGAAAAGATGCAGTGGGAGTGTTACCGTTGATTCTACTAAACTAGTGGAATCAGTTGCAACTTATGAAGTATTGACTTATGAAGTTACGTTGTGAGGCTATAGATTAGAAGTTTTCATATTAGTGTAGTTCTTGCGGTTGTCTCATAGTATTTGGATTTGATTTCTAAATACATAGACAACTCAGTAGTTATAGCACAATACTGATATAGCGTCTGAGTCATATTGATGTAGAATTTAGATTCTACAAAATATGAATGATGCTGGCTAAGGAAAACGGTTGGGTTTGTTGGACAGACTCGATTTGTTAAAGTAGGCTTACTTGTTATTGCCTACCTCTTGAGTGCTGGTGAGCTTTTGAGTGCCATGAGTATGCGATACACATTAAGATGTGAATAGGATACCATGGATTGACACTAGAGCAAGTGTGAGAAATTGTTAGGGTTGGTACTCAGAGTGCCAATCTGGATCGTATTTATGTCCGATTCATAAATACGAGCAGTTCCATTTTCCATAATATTACTAATTTAATGGTAGCACCCTTGTCTTTTATACACTTATTCGATCTAATTACAATTAGATATCTGATTATGATTAGATTGAAACTGAATCTGGTTAAGTGATACGTGTATATTAGACAAAGACCCTATGATTTACAATATAGTGTGCAGTTACAACGTAGTTTTTAATTGACATTGGGAAGTGCACTATAAGATGTATATCCTTAAATAAAGTTCATGGTCAAGATTTACTAACACGGGTCAGTTAGTAAAATCCGCTGAGACCAGTACATGTCGTATATCGTGACTTTGTTCGATGATTTATCCCAGTGAACCATGAGTCTCGGGAGACTCGTATAGATATGTAGGTGTTTATTTGATAAGACATTGAACGACTCACGAAAGATTTCCTAATAGATGGTATACCAACGTCAATAGGAATCTTCCATTTTGAATCTTTGGAATCTTTATCTATGTACATAGATTGTTAGGACTTTTTCAATCTACGTATTATACCGAACAAATTTGACGTTTTCATCTATATCCCAGGTATAATACGGATAGCCTGTGACGGAGGGATTATACGTATGAAATGACCTCGACTTGCATAGTTTAGCGAGAGTATCAGTGGTCGGCATAATCCATGAGTGGGTGGATTATGGACACGAAATTGGATTTCGTGACCGATAAACCTAAACTTATAGAGTCCCACAATATGAAGTGTACTCGTTGAGCACTTGGGCAACTCGATATGAATAATACGGATTATTCATAATACTTCACCGTATTAAATGAGTTAATTCAGATCATTTAATTAGTTAAACGATAACACATGCATTGAGGCATTTTTGGCCAATCGTAATTACTGTGTATTTATATTTGATACATAATACGATTAAATACACATTAATTATTCGTCAAATGAGATTTTGACACATGCCATAAATATATGTATTTGTTATTTATTGTAAATAAAATACATATATAATAATAATTACATTAATTAATTATTTGGTTATTTAATTGTTAAATATTTGAATTATTAATTAATAAACTTTTTCCATAAATGTTATGGAATTTGTCCAATTATTATTGGTCAATATGGCATGAATTAAATTAAACTTTATGTGTGCAATTTTGATTGGATATCATAAAGTTTAATTCATTTTTTTGATTAAAATAAAAATTACCAAAATACCCCTCCTTTATGGTTAAAGTCGGTTATGAGGGTATAAAGGAAATTTTTTTTTCTTCTTCATTTCATCCATCACCATGACAGACCAAGCTCTCCAAAAATGGGTTCCAACTTTGCTTGAAGAATCCATAAAGAATCAAAGGAAAATTCAAAGAAAAAGCTAAGGAATTGAAGGATTAATGGTAATCTACCATAACCCTAAGCTTGGAAATTTAGTTTCTTGTTTCTTGAGTTGTTAGAAGGGTTCTAGGGTTCATTTGATTTTGAATTTTTGGGGCTTTTGTTTGTGGAAGATGGAGATGGAAGTGAAATGCATGTGTGAGGTAGTTTTGGATGCAATTAGTGTAATTAGTGTCCAATTTGATCAATTGTTGATGAGTTGCTATTCTAGAGTGTTATGACCACTCTTTTGGCACCTAGAATTGTTCTTGGGTTCTTCATATTTGGTGAATTTGGTTGGTGTCTTGATTAATTTGATTAATCTTGAAAATTTGGATTTAAAGCATGAAAATTGGTAATTTTCGATTTCCTGATCAGATCTGTTAAAACTGGAATTTTTATGATGAATTTGATGTCATATGAATGTAATGGATGTATTTTGGGAGTTGGAAAAAGTGCCGGAAATTGTTTCCCAGTTGAAATAAACGAAAACGGCCAAAAACGGCGTTACCGGGTGACTTTTGAGTCAACCGGGTGACGGCTGCCCAAACAGTGAATCCGTCACTGTTTGGGGCAGCCCATGAACTGCCCTAACACTATTGTGATTGACTTGGACAGTCCCCATAAGTGTCAGGTGGTTGGTTCGGTTAAAAAATGTTTTTTGCGTCATTTTACGGAAAAACGGTTTTCGTAAAAGTTTCGCGACATTTCAACATTATTTATGTTGATATTTGATATTGAATAAATAGGTTTAGGTGAAATATGAATAAATTATTCACATTAGATATTGAATAATTTATTAGATAATTTGAAAAAAATTTTAAATTATGATTTCGCCCGAACCGCGCTTTCGCTGCGCCCATCGCCGAAACCCCAACATTACACCGGTGCGGTGACATGGGAACGATATAATCTGATTGGTTGAGAAGGTGGTGGAAGTAATGACTAAGGCTTGCAATGATGATTCAGTGACATGAACTGATGTTAGTTGTAATAGTGGTTTGAGGACTTGTATAAAGGGATAGAAGGCACATTAAAAAGGGTTGATAACTTTTACATTTTCCAATACTTGTACTTTAAGAGTAAAAGCTTGTAAAGCGAATCAAGTGATAGAGAGAGAAAGTGAGTCGTGACTCGATCACATTGTAAACTTGATAGGTTATTTTGTGTAATTCGTGATTCTTTTATTAGGTGCCCAGGTCGGTCATCACCCGAGGCCAATAAATTACAATCTCATTTCTCCTTTGGACGTAGGTTGCTCCATCGAATCATGTAATTCTCTATCTCTGTGATTATCTGTTTGTTATCAAGTTTGTACAGTTCCTACTAACAAAAAAAATTCACCGTTAAGAAAGGTTTATTCGGGAAATAAATATTTTATAACATCATTGAAAAGAAAAATAACCGTCTAACATAAATTATTGCAAATAATCAGACACAGGTTTTGACACGGTACTTGATCACTAAAAGTTCATTTTTCACGATTGTGCTGGATTTTTCACTTTGTTTTTATCGAGCAAAAAATTAGTGTATCGAGTGAGTCAAACCAGTTTAATAATAATGCTTAGAAGTCAGTGATTATCCACTTGCAAATGAGTTTGGTTTTAATCATGAATTCTGGATTTTACTTGGAATTTATTGATTATGCTGTGTTCATCTTGACAAGACACTGGCCTACCGCATGCATATTTGTCTTTTTCTTTGAAAAACATAAAAATTCTCATGTTCTATACTCCATTGATTGTATTTACTAAACTAAATTATAAAGCTCCAAAGCACTGTTTATATGATAGCTATTGCTCGAGTTCCACCGTTTAATTAAAAGTTGATAGTAAATCGCTTGGTGATTAATTGTAAATAATCAGAAATTTATTGAAAAAAAATCAAAATTCATCTTTTAAAATTTTCTGAAAATCCCTAAAAAAGTATTTATTTATAATTAATTTTTTTTTAATAATCATAAAGTTGAGAGATGACTAAAGTCTTTATAGAATAAAAAGAAGATGAGGGAAAAAAAAGATGTCTTTCTATAATTCGAGCGATATTGGAAAATCAGAAATCCAATATAAATTGTTGATTAATGGGCCGAAAATCAAGTTTATTTATTTATTATTATAATTTTTTTTTTTAGGGCAAAACTGAATGGGTAGTGATCAGTGTGAAATTGGTAATTTCTCAACACTGAAACTACACGACACAAGCGTCAGACTTCATCCTTGATTAGATCAAATATTCTCTCTTCATTTTGCATATGTTTTTTTTTTTGTTTTTTTTTTTTGTTTTTTTGGGATGGATCCCGCATTGTTACGAGTAAATAATTAATCATCAAATTAAAGGATAACATAGAGAGGCACCCAAGTGAGAAGAGCTTTAAGACATTGAGTGACCACTTTGTTGTTTAGGCATATCAATGAAGATGAAACAGTTGATACTGCTATCAATACTGAAATATACTGCCTTTGATTTGGTGAGTAATCATGTTTGGTACATGAATGGATCCCACGCTCTTCATTTTGTATTACAGCTTTGGCTCCTTCTGGCTGAAAAAACTCTCTGAAGCCATTGCAGCCATAATTAATCTGAAGATAATTTTTCAGATAAATAATCTTAAACTTAAGCAGAATCATGACTCATGCTCTTTCACCAACATCAAAAGAGAATGTTCATCATTCCTAAAGGAGACTATATTTTTCACTTTTGAATTATGATTACTCATTGTTTTTTTTTGGTCCCTCTGCTCTGGCTCCCATTATCAGGCCTGCCTTCTCTCTCTTCTTCAACTATGAAGCTCTTGGATAAAAATGAGAGCAAAGCAATCATTCTCATTCATGAAGAAGATACCATAGTGGCTTAAGCAATCATGCCATGCCCATTCCTACATTTCAGTAATAACCCCCAATTGTTTTAACTTTTCACCACAGGTAAGAAAAAGAAAAATCAATCCACGTCACTCTGCACACTACACTCATCAGATTGTTGCTATGCTAGCATCAAAAAATCAAAAACAAAGATCAAAAGAAACTAAACAAGCTGTGTTCAAATTAAAACAACCTCAAGCTATAACTCGAATTCGATAGGAAGAATTGCATTTCTTGATCCCCTGCCTTGTCTAAAAGGGAAGAATGATCTTTGGACTCTGGAACTACATTCTTCATTAGTACTAACTTCTCTGTGATGCCCGTTTTGCTGAACAATAGTGCGAACAGTTATGTAAAGCTGCCGATCAGCTGCAGAATCTAGTGAGAAGGATCTCCTAATAGGCTGGATAGAGAACTGATCATCTTTCTCTCTAACATCAATGCATTCATCCCCCATTATTGAGACATGGTGGCTTTTCTTTGGTTTAAAAACATTCCCAAGCTTCTGCTCCAGCTTCTTTGGTGATTGATTTACAGGCTGTTCAGAAACTTCATTTGAATTGTCTCTTTGTTGTCTCGCATGGGAGAACAAAACTTCACCTTCTCCTCCCAATTCAATTACCACGAAATCCTCATCACCACCCATGAGGCTTTCACTGTATTGATGTGATCCTTGAGGTGATGATCTTGGTGCAATAACTTGATCAATGGGATACCGAGTTGTCCCTGAAATGCTTGTGCGGCAAAGAGGGCAATTTGCATTGCTTTGAAGCCATATGTCAATACAATCTAAGTGGAATCCATGGCTGCAGTTGGGAAGAACTCTTAGCATGTCTTGTTCTTGAAACTCATTCAAACAAACCACACAACCGTATATACTCATCTCTTCACCTTCTCTTTTGAACTGAAATGTTGGGATATCGCGAATTGTAGAATCATCTAGCCCGCGATTCCACATTGTTGGAGATAAGGCTATAAATGGTTCTTCCATTTGTCTTGCTCGCAGGACAGAAAACCGTCTCAGTAGACTAATGAAGTGCCAGTTACTGCAGCATTTGCTCACAAAAACATAGTAGCTAAGAAGCAAGAACGCGGTGGCCATGATACTTAGGACAGCAATGGCTAGTATAGGAAAAGCAGATTCTGAATTGGACAATGAAGCTCGATTTGTTACCATTTCCTGGCTTTTGATGGGTGCTAGAGCCTGATTTCTCAGGCTGTAGAAGTGCTTGTGATTTGATGCCATAAGTAAACGAACCCAAATGAAAAATATGAAAATTTTGGAGTAGATGCCAGATGATGTGAGGTTGACTTATGGATTCAGTGAATTGTTAAACAAAGAGACTCATACATCTGAATCAGATAAAGAATCTTTTTATGGAGACAAAATCAAATCATAAAAAGCTTGAGAAGCACATGTACTTCTATGCAGAGTGCATTGACATGAAGAACAGTGCCCTAAAGTGTTAATGAAGAGACTTTCATGTTAAGAAAGAAATATGAGATCCCTTTATTTATTTATTTTTATAAGTAGTGAAAGTGAACCCAACTAACTTTGATTTTATTGGAATGGAATGATCATTTGGTCACCTTGTGATGTTCACTGTAGGTCCCAAGATTTCCTGTTATGATACCCTGTTTGGAATTATGATCTAGTGCAGTCCGAAGATAAGTGGGACTCATGTGACACATACATTGGATAATTCTGATAGTTGATTCAGTGCTCAATCTAAATTAAACTTAGCATTGAATCCTAATCCTCTTTTTACACCCCTTTACAAATATAAAATGTGAGAAAAAAATGCAAAAGTTTTATTTAACATGTTTTTAATATATTGGTCTGGCAAAGGAAGCAATGTATGTGTTGATGACTGTTTTTCGTTCCAGGGATAATTCGGGAACACTCGTTGAACGAATTTCCCTCAATAGTGAATTAGTTTGGTTTGTTAGGAACCACATACAAACTTGGCAAAAGATAGAATACACACAGATAAACAATGATTTAACGTGGTTTGGCGGAATGGATCCAACCTACGTCCACAGACACAAGGGAAAAGAAAGCTTTTATTACTAGATAGGGTCTGACCGACCTCTTTTGTTTCTCTAGCTCGAGATTCTCTTCTCTCTATGATAAGTTTCAAGTGTTTGTGAATAAAATTGCTCAACCCTTACAATAAACTCTCAACCCCTTTATATACTAAGTCTAATTACACTGTTACGCTATCTTTGTGACGTCAGCCACCTTGTTAAGCCATTATTTCTTAGGCTCTATTCCCCAATTACTCTACGAATTATAGCCCTGACACCCGACACAACTACGACCTGCCACCTGACACATCTACTCTAAGTCATTGAAATCTCTTTAAATCATGCCATTTTTGGTAGTTGTTACACGTTATGCCACAGCGCCAACCTGTACTCTATCTACTCTTATGTGATAGCGTGTGTTAGTCAATAAGCTTGCAACCTTGCTCCGTCCCATCAGCCGCTCGCCTGCTTCTATTCTCATCAATACTTGGGAAACCCATACTTCCATTTAGGGCTTACGTCACCTAAACTTGAACTTAATATCATTACCCTGACCTAACTCCTCGGGTCAGCAGTTGAGATGATCGACTGTGAACTGAAATGACCGACCCACATCCTCGGGTCGGTTCTGAAACATTCACTGCCTTTATCTTTCCTGAACATCTTTTCACCTCGGTCGGGTATCCAGTTCAAACTAACTCTGGTATTCCTGTTGGGTCGGACGCCTATGATATGCCTCTTGGGCGTGGGCCTCTTGTTCAGGAAGTGGAAATCCCTTCTATACCTTTCTTCTTACTTTGGCTTTTCTCGGGGTTAGGAAATCACCATCAATATTTGTCCCATAGTTCTCAGTGTCAACGAGTTGGTGAGTTCATGTCAGGAACTATGATAAGATGGTGGTTTCTCTCGAGCTGATGTTTGGTCTTGATCAAGTCTGAAACCTTAAGTTTGCCCCACCTCACAACATGTCCCACCATCTGCAAGTATTAGTGTTCTTTGTAAACAAATCTGCGTTAGGTTCATGATTACGCCCAAAAAGTATTTGTGGTTATCGCAATATAGTTGGGGTGTCGATTCCTCAAAGAGATGGTTATGAAAGAACTGAATCACTTAGTACGAACGTTAGCAATAACTTAATTAAAGAAAATGATTGAATTGACAGTTTAGATTAAAGATTATGAAAAACACGTAGGAATTATCAATAGATAAAGGCAGCAAAGCGTCTGGAATCTCTCTTGTATCAAGTCCCTATATTCAGTAGTTGATTCATTTTATTACTCAATTGAGGGTTTCACTTCCCAAACCAACAATCAGAAGATATTTCAAATTAAAACACATTAAATTTGTAAGGTAATCGATGAATTACTTTCTCTATGTTAACAACACACTATGTTATCGTTATGACCTATCTAATGTTGACAATATACCAACATGCAATACTGCAGCAGAAGATTAACTCATGAAACAACAATACTAGTTACAACTGGGTTCCCCAAACACACATAGAAAAAACATTACTATTCTTATATGAGAATTAGTAAAACACAATCTCTGGATTATAATCAAAAGATAATAAAGAACAACAAGATACCAATTGTATTAAACAATAAAGATCGTTCAAGAATCAACAACATGAATATAAGAGTTAAATACAAGAGTTCATCCCTAGCTTTGCCTAGGAGATTAGTTCTCCATAGAAAAGAAAGACATAGTATGAAGGGGTCGGAAATACATCCTGTCTGGTCTGAAGCTTCCTCATTCTTATCTCTTAAATATGTGATTTTTACTATTTTTATGTATTTCTTCTCATTTTTAGGGTTTTGGATAAGCTTGGGTATATATAGGGAAGTCCCGGAGTCATTGTACTTGTAAAACAAGATTAAACTAAGTTTATGGGCATCTGTCGGGGCGTCGCGGCATCGAAAAGTGGTGTCGCGGTTGTTGGGTTTCGTCGGTCTAACCGGGATCGTTTTAAGCAAGAAACATACATGTGAATACAACAAGGAAGTTGCAGAATACTTACATTGAGCAGTTGAGGCGATGCGATGAAGAACAAAAACTTTTTAAGCCCTTTGAGACTCCTCCAAGGCTCTCGGTACTCACTGGTTTTGCTCCTCCATTTTCGGTCCAAGCTCTAAGCTTTTGGGTGGTTATTCCAAGCTCACAAGTGCGGTTCCCTATCACCTTCGCAAGACTTTAAAGCGTGCTACCACTCGGTAATTTTTGCCGCAAAAATCACCTAACTTCTCCTTCAATCTCACGGTGAAACCAGAAAAAGAAGGAAGAAAAAACCGCCTCTTTAAATTTTTGCCGCAAGACTTTAAAGCGTGCTACCACTCGGTAATATTTGTGAGAGATGAGAGAAAAGAGAGAAGAATGTGTTAGGTTGTTACCAAAATTGTATTAGTTTATTGTTTTCAAAAAAAAAATAAACATATACCATTTTTCCTTTTCCAAAAAGTCAAAGCATTAAAGCTTTGCCAACAACCACCATCAATCACAATGACAAGTTGTCACATCACTCAAAGTGACTAGACATCACATCAATCGATTGACTAGTGATTTGACGCTTGATGTGACTTATGGGCCGCACTTAAATTCACAATGCGAGTGCGACTGCAAACACTCCCGGGCTCGGGTTCGCTAATTCCAAATTAACGAATTTTCCGTTGCGACGTAATTAAATAATTATGCCTAGCAAAATTATTATTCACGTCGCTAACAAATTAATTCTAAATTAACTCGTTCGCCCGAATTAAAATCTAATTTCAATTCCGCGTCGAAATCCAACTTTGTATAATATATCGAATATATTAATTTATCGATTAATTGCAAATTAATCGTTTTCTCTCTTTAATTAATATTTTATCCCAGATAAAATATCTCCGTAATTAATCCCATATTAATTTTCTCTCTCATCTAATTAATCCCAGATTAATAAAGTGTGAGTCATACGTCATCGGTGAATCTTCGGGAAGCGACCCATGAGATCCCCGGATATGTTGGCAGTAAATTCGGTCGTCGGACTATCCGAACACGTACGTACCTAGTACTACGTTTGTACCAATTTACAAGACAAGGTTGGCTTCTAGCAAAGCGCCATGCCTACCCAATTCTCCAGAAATATCCTTACAGGAATATGTGATCTATATGAGGCGTAGTATACGTAGTATACGTAGTATTGCGTATCTCAAGGCCTGGGGCTGGAAATGTGTCTGCCTCGTACGAAGCACATATCGGATCTCTGGTAACTAGTCTCTATAATCGGATAAACATGACCTAGTCAAAATATCTCCACTATGACTGGAGTGATACTTCCATCTCGACATCACACCCAATACACTACGATTCTCAATATACCCAGAAGAGGCGTACACAGAACCTGTTAAAGCCCTGGACGACCAAAACCAAAGTACATTGATTGTCGCAAGTATTAGCGGTGCAAGTCTCAGGTTAAGACCAAATACATCTACCCTGATTCGGACTTCCATAGACACATAGTCATACTACCAATGGAATTCCGAGGGGTCTATCCAGAACGAAGCTGTTTTCTGTACCATCGGTAAAACACAACCTCCTACTACACTTCCATGAGTATCTTATACCCAAATATATGAGAACTATACTGTTATGTCCTCACAACGCGCACAAATGTAATACTAGTCTTTTCCGCATTATCGATGTCCAATCTCGGTAATACTCTGACTAAGGATATTTAATGATTAAACCTTTATGGATTGATACTGTCTCATATCATCTCAATCCAGGAACTAATCATATGGACATTTCATCATTTATACATCTTGGTGATCTAATCACAAATGATAAAAGAGCAATTTCCTTTGTCACATAGTTAATTTGTACAACAACACCATGATCTGTACAAATAGTGACGCTATGGGTCATAAATGTCCAAAAATCTCCCACTTGGCCTACAGCCAGTCACTCGAGTGTCTTGCACCCGAACTATGTACGGTTCTATTAAATTACTGAGAAAAGACTTTCGTCAACGGATTTGCATGATTATCATCTGATGCGATTTATACGATCATCACATCGCCACGATGTATGATCCGAACAAATCAGATGAATATTGAAGTATATATCTGGATCGTTGATGAGATCATTAATTCTTTAGCCTGCGCTGTAGCCTAGCTCAACTACTAACAGAAGTAATTCTAATCTAATTAGATTATTATCAATCCAGAAGGCTTCTATTGCTGCCTTAGTTGCAGCAATAACCCGTTTTTGTTGTTTATTCGGTAACAGTATCTTGCTTGGAAGATTTCCAGCTCAGTGTTCCGTTATTCAAACTTTATAGTACCGTTATCATGACTTATAGTCGTTTATATCGGTTGGGAAACTTGCAGCAGTGATCCCAGTCACTACAAGTTCTCATTCTCCATAGTATAAGACAGCATCCTTAGTTCCTCTAAGATACTAAATGATGTTCTTAACATCAATCCAATGACTATCACTTGGATCGGTCCCGATTGTGAATCCATATGCTCAAAGTATATGAGACACCAGGTCACGTACATTTTTCAATGTACGAGTTCTCGGAGAGTGCCAACAACTTTAAATCTATCCCAGTATATCTTTATTCCTAGAATAAAGGTTGTTTCTCCCAAGAATTCTACAGAGAATTTTCATGAAAGCCAAGCTTTCACCGATTGTATTATGGGAATATCATTTCCAAGAAATGATATGTCATCATTTATTTAGGACAGTCACTGTCAGTGCACTCACATTAACCTCCTTATATACACAAGAATCATTTTCATTTTGAATTAAATCATATACCATTATGATTACATCAAAACGATAATTCCAAGAACGCAATGCTTGCTTCAATCCATCCATGGATCGAGTTAACTTGCAAACCTTGTTTGCTCGTTTTGGTACGACAAAACCGTCAGGATGTTATAAACATCCTCCAAAAGGTTTCCGTTAAGGAAAGCGATTTTGGCATTCAGCTGCCATATTTCATAAATGAAACATGCAGCATCAGCAAGCATTATCCAAATGGATTTAACCATGGCAACGGTTAAAAGGTTTCGTCTTAATCGACACAATGTTGATAACGATACCTTTTCGCTACAGGCCTAGCTTATACGTTGGTATGTTGCCTTCCATGTATGTCTTCCTTGAAGACTTATATAGTACCAATAGGCACAATGCCTTTTGGTACAACAACTAGTGTCCAAACATAGTTGGTATACATGGGATCCATTTCGGACTTTATGGCACTTTGCCATAATAGGGAGTCGATACCTTGTATCACTTCCTCATACGTAGTCAGTTCGTATTCCTCAATAAGATTAACATCTTTATGAGGTAAGATCAGAAACCAATACCCCAGGTTATTTTCTGACTCTCTCCGACTTACGTGGTTCTTGTGTATTCGAAGATTATTGGTATAGTTTCATCCTTGATGAAATATTTGTGTTCCATTAAAGAATCGGTGTCTGGAATAGTATTACTCTGATTTTCATCGAGTTTTACTTTCCTCCCACTTACCACTGCATATAGGTATTCCTCTTAGGAAAACCGCATGGTGAGCAACAATTACATTATTCTCTAGTGAGTTGTATAAGTACTATACTTTTGGTTTCCCTAGGATAACCTGCAACTTAGGAATTTATCCGATTTGGGTTCTAGTTTGATATCATCCAAACTTATGCCTAGCATTCCCAAATCTACAAGAATGAGAAAACCCGGTTTCTTTCCTGTTCATATCTAATATGAAATCTGTCAAACAGATTTTTATGGAACCTTATTCTAAATAAGTTTTGCATTGTTAATGCATATCCGTTGAAGGAAATGGTAGCTCAGAGCGACTCATGATTAACCTTATCATGTCCAACAAAATTCGGTTTCTCCGTTCAGACACACCGTCAAACTGACGTGTTTCGGGAGGAGTCCTCATTGAAAGAATACTGTACTCTTTCAAGTATTGAGAAACTTATTGCTTAAGTATTTTCATCATGATCTAACCATGACGATTTAATACTTTAGCCGATCTGTTTGTTTACTTCGTGTCGAAACTCTAAAAGTTTCTGATTTGTGTTTCAAACGAAACATATAACCATAACGCGATGCCACATCCGTAAAGGTCACGAAATATTCATATCCACATCTAGCCTAGCTAGATATGGGCCCACTTACGTCACTATGAACCAGGGCTAACAGATCGGTGGCATTTACACTTTTACCAAGTAAATAGTATTTTAGGCACTTTGCCCAATAAACTAGATTCATAGACTTTATTTGATTGGAATCAAATTAGTCATAGTACCCACTCTTCAAAAGTGTGGATATACGAGTCTTGTTTAATTGTGTCCCAGACAACAATGCCACATTTAAGTTTTAACTGATCAAACCAGTTTGAGCTATTTGTTTGTCATGTTATATGTTTGAGATTTATTTATATTCAAAATATAAATTATGTTATTCACATCTAATGTGTTTATCTCAATATCATCTTTATATAATAAAACACTTTAGTGTTCTAGAATATAAGGGTATACCCGCAACGGGTTAAACCCTAATATAGAGATAATGTTTCTAGTCAAACTAGTTACATTATAACAGGTTCCTAATTTAAGTACACACCCGAAGGAAGTTCCTAAACTTAGGTTTCTACGGTTAAAACAGCGACTTTCGTCCCGTTTTCATTTCGTAGATCAATCTCAACTGAAGTCAGTATCCTTCTTTTCAGCAGATTCTGCACACCAGTACATATTTATGTACCACATCCAGTATCTAAAATCCAATCTTAATACTAGCAGTGAACATATTTTATGACAAACATATTTGAAGTCGGAGCCTTGCTTGTCTTCAATTCCTTCATGTCTGCCTTGTCCATACGGCAGTCACGCTTCTGTGTCCCTATTTGCCATAGTTTAGGCAGACATTTTTGGGATATGTCATTTATCTTCCCAGAAGATTATAATGATTTTGCCTTTGCCCTTTTCCACACCCCGAAGCCTTTGGCCAAGCCTTGGCCTTCTAGAATATCGAAGTAAGGTGCGTCTTGCGCTACTTGCCCTATTGCAAACTTCGGCTTTGTCTCCTTGAGAATAGCCATTAACTCTCCAAGAGTTTAGTATTGCAATTTGTACTTCTAAGATCTAAGAATAGATCTATGAAGATCCTTCAATTTCATTATCATACTTTAAGGATCTAATCCTTAGTTCTGATTAAGAAATTAAGGAGTCTATTTGGCAAGCATAATGGATTAAGCACTAAAGTTATCATCACATGAATATTCCAAATATCATGTTCTACTATTTACTTAACTCCGGGCTTAGGCCTAATATGTTATTTTATCAAGTAATTTATTAGTTTCCAGGACCATCCTGAAATTATTCCCAATTTGAAAATTAAAGTCGTTTAAATACATTTTCACCCATGATTATGTTTTAAACACTAATCTTTCAATTATCTTGATTCTAATAGTCCAACTATTTAATCAACGATTTAGGTACTATTTATTATAATGATTACTATAGTCCAACTATATAATCAACTATAATTCAATAGGTTAAATTCAATTATATTGATTACTATAATCCAATTATAAAATCAACTATTAATTGAAATTAGTTTGAATACAGTCCAACTGTTTAATTAAAATAACAATTAATTATTAGTCCAACTAATATATTAATTTAATGACGAATAATTTGTAATGAGCACATATGGCAAGTAACTAAACGAATATTGCAAATTTAATACTTGCCTCCCATTATTTTTCGGTGAGCCTCTAACCCTCTGTGGAGTACTCGGGAAATCTTGTTTCCTAGTGGGCTAGGATCCCGTTAAATAACACACAATCTTGACTTTGGCCAACAAATTGTATGATAATTAACTAGGTAGATCTCTAAGATCAATTGGATCTCATCCAATTCCTAGATCCAGTAGGTGGACGTCCAAGTCCGAAACATATATCATATATATGCCAATATATCCAATATATTGCCTAACATGTTTCCTCTGAATCGACTAAGCCTTGTCTTTGGCACAACAAACTTAGTGATCCTAGTTAAGCGGAACCCATTGACCTTGGAAAGCTTCGTAATCAATGTCGATGGACAAGAAGTGATCTTGACTTTGGCCAAAAAATCACAACTTGGACAAGACACCAATATAGAACAAAGCTCTCATGATTCAAACACATCCTCGACGGAAAAAAGGCCTTGACTTTGGCCAACAAACCAATGCCAGTCTTGGATCTTGAGTAAAAATCACTCAATGGAAGGAAAAACGCTTAATATTTCGTGAGGGTTTTTCGCGTGCAATTGGCAACAAATTAATTATCTTTGTTAATGTCTCATCATCATACACCCTTAAACATGCATTCTAAACACATAATAAGGCGCATATAAATAAAATAATAATGATATGCGGATGGATACTTAACACATTGTTCCTAGAAAAAATCTCTCCATTTCCTCTCTCCCGCTAGCACAAGTATTACTTCTACTCGTTACATAACACTTCTAAAGATACCTCATTTACATTGAGGGGAATAGGTGAGAAGAGAAATACAAAGAGTAAGGAGGTAATAGGCTGGACACGAAAGTCCAATTAATAAATTATAAATTTATTACAATAATTTCCAAAATTGCCCCACCCATCTAATATCCATCCGATATACATTATTCATGTATCGCAACCATGTATTCACACAAGCATGTTATCAATCAATCTAATCCAATTAATTAATCTGATATTAATGACCATCCAATGTTCAAACAACGATTTGATTTTGCGTGAGTCCAACTCTTTTGCGAATAAGTACTCAAAGTACGAATTCTTGAATTAAATTAAAATACAACATTAAATCCAATTTAATTTGTATTTAATACTAAATCATTTATTTAATTCCAAATTAAATATTACACTTTATTAACGAACCTTTATGACTTAGATTCTAAATCTAACCGTTACGGGTCTCAAAGCCCGATTAACATCCAATGTTAATTTAATTTAAAGTCCAATGGGCTTTTAATTAATTTCTAAGGCATGGACTTTTGGTCAATATGGGTCAAACCCAATACCAAAGCCCATTTAAGGAATCACCCTTATTTTCCAAGAAACCAATTTAGGGCCATTAGGCCTAATTAAATATTAAAGGTCCATTAAGTCATAATTGGACTTTATGGAAATGGTTTTGGGCCCAATTGGATCCAACCAATTTAGCCTAAACCCATCTTGGTACAAACAAGCCCATTAAAGCCCAATTACAACTTTTCAAGCCCAAATCGAATTTAAGATCAACATAATTAAATTCCAAAATTCCAATTTCATAATTTAATTATTCAAAGTGTATTGCCATAATTAATAACCCAAATCAATATTTCCAAAACATCAATTAGCCTAATTAATTATGCTCATTATCAAAAATTAATGTCCAACACAATTGATCAAAAATCAAACCCAATTCATGCTTCTCTAGTCTCGGCATTTAGGGTATTTTTATGTCCAATTTTAAATCCAATCCAATTGAATCTTAAATCAACATTACCCAATTGTTTCAAGTCATCCAATGATCAAACAAACAAAAAATACCAAGACATTTAGGGCAATAATGTATTCGGCCAAGCCTCACATTTTGGGGAAAATTGTTCCAAATCAATTTTCATGAAATTGATCACATCCAACTTCAATTAAACATCATTTAAGCATACTCAATCAAGTAATTTTATCAAATCATGCTCAAAATCAATTTACCCAATTTTAACCCTAAATTCAAGTTTCATGCTCAACTTCGCTCTGATACCATTGTTGGGTTTCGTCGGTCTAACCGGGATCGTTTTAAGCAAGAAACATACATGTGAATACAACAAGGAAGTTGCGGAATACTTACATTGAGCGGTTGAGGCAATGAAGAACAAAAACTTTTTAAGCCCTTTGAGACTCCTCCAAGGCTCTCGGCACTCACTGGTTTTGCTCCTCCATTTTCGGTCCAAGCTCCAAGCTTTTGGGTGGTTATTCCAAGCTCACAAGTGCGGTTCCCTATCACCTTCGCAAGACTCTAAAGCGTGCTAGCACTCGATATTTTTTACGGCAAAAATCACCTAGCTTCTCCTTCAATCTCACGGTGAAACTAGAAAAAGAAGGAAGAAAAAACTGCCCCTTGGGCGTGTGAGAGAGGAGAGAAAAGAGAGAAGAATGTGTTAGGTTGTTACCAAAATTGTATTAGTTTATTGTTTTCAAAAAACAAATATACATATACCATTTTTCCTTTTCCAAAAAGTCAAAGCATTATAGCTTTCCCAACAACCACCATCAATCACAATGACAAGTTGTCACATCACTCAAAGAGACTAGACATCACATCAATCGATTGACTAGTGATTTGACGCTTGATGTGACTTATGGGCCGCACTTAAATTCGTAATGCGAGTGCGACCGCAAACACTCCCGGGCTCGGGTTCGCTAATTCCAAATTAACAAATTTTCGTTGCGACGTAATTAAATAATTATGCCTAGCAAAATTATTATTCACGTCGCTAACGAATTAATTCTAAATTAACTTGTTCGCCCGAATTAAAATCTAATTTCAATTCCGCGTCGAAATCCAATTTCGTATAATATATCAAATATATTAATTTATCGATTAATTCCAAATTAATCGTTTTCTCTCTTTAATTAATATTTTATCCCGGATAAAATATCTCCGTAATTAATCCCAGATTAATTTTTGCTTTTATCTAATTAATCTCAGATTAATAAAGTGCGATTCATACGTCATCGGTGAATCTTCGGGAAGCGACCCATGAGATCCCCGGATATGTTGGCAGTAAATCTGGTCGTCGGACTATCCGAACACGTACGTACCTAGTACTACGTTTGTACCGATTTACAATACAAGGTTGGCTTCTAGCAAAGCGCCATGCCTACCTAATTCTCCAGAAATATCCTTACAGGAATATGTGATCTATATCAGGCGTAGTATACGTAGTATTGCGTATCTCGATCCAGTATCATATGTCACGTGCAAGGCCTGGGGCTGGAAATGTGTCTGCCTCATACGAAGCACATATCGGATCTCTGGTAACTAGTCTCTATAATCGAATAAACATGACCTAGTCATAATATCCCGATAGCTGCAGCATTTAAGAGAACAAGTTTCGTATCCTACGTGATCATCATCTCCACTATGACTGGAGTGATACTTCCATCTCGACATCACACCCAATACACTACGATTCTCAATATACCCAGAAGAGGCGTACGCATAACCTGTTAAAGCCCTGGATGACCAAAACCAAAGTACATTGATTGTCTCAAGTATTAGCGGTGCAAGTCTCAGGTTAAGACCAAATACATCTACCCTGATTCGAACTTCCATAGACACATAGTCATACTACCAATGGAATTCCGAGGGGTCTATCCAGAGCGAAGCTGTTTTCCGTACCATCGGTAAAACACAACCTCCTACTACACTTGCATGAGTATCCTATACCCAAATATATGAGAACTATACTGTTATGCCCTCACAACGCGCACAAATGTAATACTAGTCTTTTCCGCATTATCGATGTCCAATCTCGGTAATACTCTGACTAAGGATATTTAATGATTAAACCTTTATGGATTGATACTGTCTCATATCATCTCAATCCAGGAACTAATCATATGGACATTTCATCATTTATACATCTTGGTGATCTAATCACAAATGATAAAATAGCAATTTCCTTTGTCACATAGTTAATTTGTACAACAACACCATGATCTGTACAAATAGTGACGCTATGGTCATAACTGTCCAACAGCGGTGCCCAACTCTCGGGAAAATAATATGGAGTAGAGCTGAAGCGGCGTTGCAGCGCCAGAAGATTTTTCTGGTGACATATTTTCTGTGTTTCTCCTCTTCTCGCGTGTTTTCGATGCGTCCGCAAGGTCCTAAAACACGTATAATTGATCCAAGATCATGTTCCATTGATTCCTAATATTAAAACATAAAATAAATTATAAATATGATTAAATACTTGATAATAAAGCCGAATTAGTGATGTTCAAGTACATTTTCATGAACCTATCACAACCCCCAACCAGCTTATTGCTAGTCCCTAGCAATTCAAGCGCAAAAAGAAAATGTAAACTAAACTAAATTAAATTAAAAATAAATAAATAAAACTTTCTAATCCACTTTCGTAGGGATCACGATTGCATTTAGCGTATGCAATAAGCCTTTAAACCCCTAGGTGGCCCTAGTGGACGAGTTATAGTCTCGTGAGGGCTTGCAGCGACGACACCCACAAATGTCATTCAAAACATATGCAATAATTCAAAAATAATAAAGTGAAATAATCCTAATAGTTACATATATTATTTTCCTCAAAGAATGCCTAGCAATGAAATCAAAGAACATTCAAAGTACTCAATGCAACTCAAATCCAAGTCCGTGAATAAATCATCTATGCCAGACTCACAGTGTGTGTGTAAAGGTTCATTCACAGCTCGACTCCTAGGTAGGCTAACTCAATGATTTCGTTTAAAAATTAGAATCTGATGGGTCAAACCAACCTAGATATCTAAAATGTGCTCTATAAATGCCTTTCTTTGCTCAGTATGCTATGATTTTTTTTCTTTTTCCTCTTTCAAAACCTTTTTTTTCAACACACCTACCCTTTAAGGTAGCATTTCTCCTCATGGTAGTCCTAACACCCTCCCATGGGTAGCTTCACACTATCGGTTATAGGTGGTTTAATTTCTTCTTCTTCTTTTTCTTTTTTTCTTTCTGTCTTTATTTTTAACCATTCCATACATCATAACACTAGCAAATCAAGATAGACATCTAAGAAAACGGTCATTCATCGACATGTAAATTTCTTCAACTAGTCACTTTGCCAACTACCTAGGTTCTTACTGCTAAAAACCTATAGTTAAGTGCTTACGAGTCTAACCTAGATCAACTACTCAAGCCATCAGATAAAAGTATATTAAAGAACTTATCGTTTCTAAGATTTCATCCTAAAGCAAACAATACTCATCATTAGACCTATGTTTTACAATTAAGGACTAAAAACTAATTAATATTTTTTTTTGTTTTTTAAAAAAAAAAAAACATGAATAACACATGCACAACTTGGTAAAACGTATGATAGTATCACCCCCAACCTAAACCAAACATTGTCCCCAATGTTAATAACAGAAAAGACGATATAAAATGAAGGAGTTCACTGACTAGAGAGATCGTGAACCTGGATGAGATATTGTGTCATCCTGCAAAAGAATCAGGAAACAAAACAAAATAAAAGGAAGAAAAGAAAAAAAAATAAACGAAAAATATATATACAAACAATAGGGAGATGAAGATCAATCCACATAAGTTGGGTCAGCAAGAGGGGCATCCTCTGCTGCAGGGATCTTATTATCAAATAATGGTTTTAATCTCTGTCCATTAACTTTGAATATTCTACCGTCCATGGGGTATTCCACTTCGACAACTCCATGTGGAAAACTTACTTCACAATAAAAGGTCTGGTCCATCTGGATCGCAACTTGCTTAGGTGAAGATGGAGTCGTGAGTCATGAAGATGGACCTTTTGGTTTAGCTCAAAATTCTTCCTCAATATCTTCCAGTCATGGGCAGCTTTCATCTTTGTTTTGTAGATGCAGGAGTTGTCATAAGCATTATTTCTCAATTCTTCAAGTTCGGTCAGTTGGAGCTTTCGCTGTGTGCTTGCAGGCTCTATGTTCTAACTCAACAGGTAAATGACACGCCTTTTCAAATACAGGTCTATAAGGAGACATCCCAAGTGGGGATTTGTAAATTGTGCGGTATGCCCAAAGTGCATCTGGAAGTCGTAAAGACTAATCCTTGTGGTCGGGATTTATCATTTTCTGCAGTATTTGTTTTATCTCCCTATTTGCTAGCTCTGCCTATCCATTTGTCTGTGGGTGATAAGCAGTAGAAATCTTATACACTACACCGTACCTGCGCATCAAAGCCTCAAATGATCGATTACAAAAATGTGTCTCTTGATCACTAATAATGACATGTGGGGTACCAAAGCGTGAAAATACATGTTCCTTTAAGAATTTAACCACAGTGGTATTGACACACCACTATTTCAACCCATTTATACACATAATCTACTACAAGAAGAATATAAAGGTATCCAAAAGAAGACTGAAAAGGTCCCATAAAATCAATATCCCAACAATCAAATATTTCAATGACAAGAATAGAGTTAAGAGGCATCATATGACGACGGGATATGACACCTAATTTTTAACATCTGTCATAAGAACGACATAACCCATTAGTATCTTTAAATAGAGTGGGCTAGTATAAACCACACTATAAGATCTTTGCAGCAGTTTTCTTTACTGAAAAATGGCCTCAACAAGAATGGGAATGACATAATGTAAGTACATTTAAAACCTCATCCTCAGGAATACAACGTCGTAATATTTGGTCAGGGCAGTATTTAAATAAATATAGGTCATCCCAATAAAAATTACGTACCTCGACTAGGAATTTACGTTTATCTTGTGCATTCCAAATGGATGGAAACTCACCAGAAACTAAGTAATTGACAATATGTGCATACCATGGTACTTGTGTGATAGAAAAAAGGTGTTCATCAAGGAAATCATCACGAATAGGTAGGCCATCGACAGAGTCGTTAAACTCTAAATGAGATAAGTGTTCTGCTACCACATTTTCAACACCTTTTTTTATCCTTTGTGGTTAGATCAAATTCCTGTAATAGTAAAATCCACCTAATCAATCTTGCCTTAGTGTCATGCTTCGAAATGAGGTACTTAAGAGCTGTATGATCAGTAAAAATAGTGATAGGTGAGCTAATAAGGTATGCACAAAATCTATCTAAGGAAAAAACTACAGCTAGCAGTTCTTTTTCAGTTGTGGAATAGTTCATTTGAGCATTATTCAAAGTCCTGCTAGCATAATAGACAACAAAAGGATTCCCTTCGCTCCTTTTTCCTAAAACTACTCCAACGACATAGTCACTAGCATCACACATAATCTCAAATGGCAGATTCCAATAAGGTGGTTGCATAATTGGGGCAGAAGTGAGTTTAGTAACTAATATTTTGAAAGCATTGTCACAGTCCTGTGTCCATTCAAACGAAGAATCTTTAACAATAAGGTTACATAATGGTCTAGATATATAAGAAAAATTCTGTATAAACCTCTTATAGAAACCAGCATGCCCAAAAACAAATCGAACAACTTTCACAGTCTTAGGTATTGGTAGCTTGGATATTAACTCAATTTTTGATTTATCTACTTCAATACCCTTGGAAGAAACAATATGACCCAAAATAATACTTGAAGAGACCATGAAGTGATATTTTTCCCAATTTAAAACAATACATTTTTCTTGACATCGAGCTAACACTGCTTTTAGATTAAGTAAACATGCATCAAAAGAATTACCAAAGACAGTCAAATCATCCATAAACACTTCCATGTATTTCTCAATCATATCACTAAAAATACTCAACATGCATCTTTGAAATGTAGCAGGTATATTACATAAACCAAATGGCATGCGACGGAAAGCATAAGTACCAAAAAAACATGTGACTGTGGTTTTATCTTGATCCTCTAAAGATATTTCAATTTGATAGTATCCAGAATAACCATCTAAAAAGTAATATAATGGGTAACCTGCTACTCTCTCAAGAATTTGGTCAATAAAATGAAGTGAGAAATGGTCTTTCGGGTGGTGGCATTTATCTTCCTATAATCTATACATGTGCGCCATCATGTGACTACCTTAGTGGGAATAAGTTATCCTACCTCATTCTGCACAACAGTAACATCTGACTTCTTAGGGACAACCTGCGTAGGACTAACCTATTTACTATCAGTAATTGGGTATATAATACCTGAATCTAACAATTTTATCACTTCATTTCTCATGACTTCTTTCATAGTATGATTAAGTCTACGTTGAGGGTCTCTGTGAGGGATAACTCCCTCTTCTAGGTGAATCTTATGGGAGCAAATCAATGGGCTAATACCTTTAATATCACATATGGTCCAACCTAGTGCAGATTTATGCTCAATCAATATGCCAAGTAATTTTTCACTTTGTAAAGCACTTAGTGCAGATGAAATAATAACAGGAAAGGTATCACCTGGTCAGAGAAACGCATGCTGAAGACCTTCTGGTAATGGCTTTAGTTCAACCTTTGGCGTTTTAGTTGTGGAGGCTTCAGTTTCTCGCTGTCTCCTGGTAGAGCCTCAAACTGTGGCTGCCACACTCTTCTTCCATGATTCTGCAAAATAGAAAAACCAGTAGAGATATCATGAATTACAGTGGATTCAAGAGTATCTAAGAAGAAGGTGTTCATGAGGGTTAGAGTCATGTTGAATGGAGGCTATTTCTGGCACGATTATGTCTATCAGGTACGTGTGATGACACTCGTCATTATCTTGTGGTTATTTCCCAATGTGAAAAATATTCACTTCTAATGTCATGTTCCCAAATGATAACTTCATGAGACCATTCTTGTAATTAATAAGAACATTAGCTGTAGCAAGAAAAGGTCTACCTAAGATGAGAGGAATTTTTGACTCAGTCTTAACCACAAATTGAGTATCTAAAATCAGAAAATCAACGGGATAATATAATTTATTGATTTGAAGTAAAACATCCTCAACTACTCCCCGCGGTGTTCTGATCGAGCGATCAGCTAACTGTAAAACCACAGATGTAGGTTTAATCTCTCTAAGTCCTAGTTGCATATAGATAGAATATGGCATAAGATTAACACTAGCACCTAAATGACAAGCAATAGTAAGGCATCTCGGATCTTTGTATTTTGGTGGGGCCCTATGGTCAATTAATGCACTTGCTTGCTCTGTCAGGAATGCAGTCTTCTTCACATGATGCTTTCTCTTCATGGTGCATAGATCTTTCAAAACATTGGCATATATGGGAACCTGTTTGATCACATGTAACAAATGAAGGTTAATATTTACTTGTTTTAAATGTTCTAGGATCTAATCAGTAGGGTCTATAGCTCTCGCAGTAGGCCTAAGAGCTTGAGGGAAAGGTACTCGAACTGGGCTCTGCACCACTTGTTCTTCGTGAAGAATATCTGCATTACTACATATGGTGTCACCTTTAGTGTTGGAAGTGACCTGCACATTTATTTCTTTACAACTTCGAGTGGTTATGACATTAAGATCCTTTACATAGGATGCATCATGGTCAACCCGTGCCATGTGTTGTCCTCGCGGATTTGGTTGTGCCTGAGATGGGAATTTTCCTGACTCATGTACACTTAACACGTTAGTTAATTTAGAGACTTGACTCTTTATCTCCTTATTTTCTTCAACCACCTGAGCTATTAATGACTCAAACATGTGATTAGTTTTATTCTAGGCCTCTAAAAATGCTTGCACGGTATCTTCTAAAGAATTTCTAGAATTGGTTGGTGTGTAATACTGGGGGGCACTGTAACCTCTAGGCTGTGATGTTTGAGTTGGCTGTTGAGACTCATGTTTCCAACTGAGGTTTGGGTGGTTTCGCCAACCAAGATTATAAGTATCTGAATACGATGTATAAGGTTTCTTGGACATCCCTAAGGCATTATATTTTTCCCTCATCTCACCATATAAAGGACACTCTTGGGCTAGATGGTCAATCCTCTTACATATAAAACATACCCCTTGAGGTTCTAAATGCATAGTTTTGCTATCTTTGGCTTTTAAAGCTCTTATCTCTCTAGTTAATAGCTCAACATGTGCTTTAAGACTATCATCTTCCCTAAAGTGGTGTATGCCTCCGCTAGAAGGAGTGGAACGTGTCCTATCAGTGCTATCCAAGGCATTAAGTCCAGTCCAAGTGTGAGATTTTTCGGCTAGGTCATTTAAGTACTTGAGTGCCTCATCAGGGTCATTTCGTATAAACTCACCATTGCACATCATCTCAACGAATTGGCGCTCCCTAGGGGTTAGACCGTCATAAAAGTAACTCACTAAGCGCCAACTCTCATACCCATGGTGAGGACAACTAGCTAACATCTCCTTAAACCTCTTCCAATTTTGATAAAGGGTTTCACTGTCTTTCTGGGAGAAAGTAGAGATCTGTCTTTTCAAAGCATTAGTCTTATGGTGTGGGAAGTATTTGAAAAATGCCTGAGTCTTCCCATGATCCTATTGAACGAGGTCTCAAAGAATACAACCAGCTTTTAGCTCAATCTTTAAGGGCAAAAGGGAAGAACTTAAGTCTAATTGTGTCTGTAGTCCTAAATCGGTCATGAAAGGTTGCTACAACCTCTTCAAACTCCCTAATATGCACATAAGGGTTCTCATTCTCCAAACCATGAAAGGTTGGGAGATACTGTATCATTCCAGGTTTAAAGCCTATATGTGGTGCATTGGGGGGAAACATTATACATGATGGTGTAGCTGTGCGAGTGGGATGAAGGTACTCCTAAAGAGACCTAATGGGTGGCCTCTCGTAATCACTCATGTTGTGTGTGCTAGATGTAGATGGTGTGGCAAAATATTATCAAACAAACTTTCTGAATCAGAATCTTCCTCTTTAATTCTAACAAATCTACCAATCTGATCACTAAGTCTAGGCATGCACTCAAACATGAATAAAAATAAAAAACAGAAATAAAGGAATTAAAGCTAAAAATTAAAATTTAAACTAAAGCTAAAAATAAAATAAAATAAATAAATAAAAAGTAAAGATGGAATGAAGATACCGATTTGCTATTGACCAAGCAAACCTGCTCCTTTTGATTATACACCGTCTCCCCGACAATGGCTCCAAAATTTGATTACGCCCATAAAGTACTTGCGGTTATCACAGTATAGTTGGGGTGTCGATTCCTCAGAGAGATGGTTACGAAAGAACTGAATCACTTGGTACGAACGTCAGCAATAATTTAAATAAAGAAAATGATTGAATTGGCAGTTTAGATTAAAGATTATGAAAAATAAGTAGGAATTATCAAAAGAGAAAGGCATCAAAGCGTCGGGAATCCCTCTTATATCAAGTTCCTATATTCAATAATTGATTTCTTTTATTACTCAATTAAGGGTTTCACTTCCCAAACCAACAATCGGAAGATATTTCAAATTAAAACACATTAAATTCTAAGGTAATCGATGAATTACATTCTATATGTTAACAACATATTATTTTATCGTTATGACCCATCTAACATCGACAATATACCCACAGGCAATACTGCAGCAGAAGATTAACTCATAAAATAACAATACCAGTTATAATTAGGTTCCCCAATCACACATAGAAAAAACATGACTATTCCTATTTGAAAATTAGTAAAACACAATCTCTGGATTATAATCAAAAGATAATAAAGGACAGCAAGATACCAATTGTATTAAACAATAAAGATCGTTCAAGAATCAACAACATGAATATAAGAGTTAAATACAAGAGTTTATCCCTATCTTTTCCCAAGAGATTAGTTCTCCATAGAAAAGAAAGACATAGCCTGAAGGGGTCGGAGAGACATCATGTCTGGCCTAAAGCTTCATCGTTCTTCTCTCTTAAATATGAGATTTTTACTATTTGTTATGTATTTCTTCGCCTTTTTAGGGTTTTGGACGAGCTTGGGTATATATAGGGAAGTCCCGGAGTCCTTGTACATGTAAAATACGACTAAATTAAGTTTTTGGGCATCTTTAGGGGTGCGTCGATGCCGAAAAGTGGCGTTGTGGCGTCTAACTCTCGGGAAAATAGTATGGAGTAAAGCTGAGGTGGCGTTGTGACGTTAGAAGATGGGCGTCGTAATGCTAGAAGATTTTCTGAGGACATGTTTCAGTGTTTCTACTCTTCCCGTATGCTTCTGATGCGTCCGCAAGGTCCCAAAACACGTACAATTGCTTCAAGATCATGTTCCATTGCTTCCTAATAATAAAACATAAAATAAACTATAAATAAGATTAAATACTTGATAATAAAGGTGAATTAGTAATGTTCAAAGTATATTTTCATGCACTTATCAGTTCGCTATCCAGATTTAGCACCTTTGCTTCTAACCCATAGCTTGGTCATCCCTTCCACTAGGCCCTCTCGGACCATAAATTTTGACCTGGACTAACCCTGGTAAGTCTGTCCCTCGGCTTCTCCTTTTTGAAGAATCTCATCTTATGCCACCTCGGGCTGACGTATGCTCTTGGCATTCAGTGATCTCGGAAGTGGATGATACATAAAACAAAACCTGGGTCACAAAGGAAAATTCACCTTGGGTTGCTACTCAACAGGAAGGACCCCGGAGAGGCACAACCCAAAGATGCATTCTGTAGTTTTTTCTCAACATATCAAACTTTTTCCTAATCCATGTGATATTTGTGAAATAATTATCAAAAGTTTTTAATGATGCTACAAAAGTTTTTAGCGGAGTTTATTTTCCTATAGCTCATTTATTTCTTATTGAAAGTTTGAATATTGTTGGTACTCTGTATGATTATGTTGAAAGTTCTGATCCTAATGTTATTATTTTGCTTGAAGCTATTGTTGTTATGAAATGAAAATGATTAAATTATTTTAGAGATATTCCATTACTTTATCGTATTGTCATGTGTTAGTTCCATTTTTATTGGCAATGTCTATGAAAAAACAAGTTCAATTGAGTTGTAATGAGTCTTGAAGATCTCGGAGCAATTGGACAAGTTTTTGGATAAAATCTGATGGAGTTATCCGAGCGAATTTCACTCATTTTAATATTCCAGACGATTTAGAGCTCAAATTGACATGAGGTCAGTTGCATTGGAAATTAGACTTAAAGACGATCGCATACGTATAAAGAACGCATGATTTGGCCAAAGGACAAGAAAGTTACAAGTATTTTAAGTTGCACCTGAAAATCAATCCATGATCCACGTTCGTGTGGTGTTCGTATTTCCGTTCGCACGTTTCAGGCAGAAAATTTGCATTTGAGTTTTTTTTTGTGCGTTCGAACTCATGTGCATAAGTATGATACTTTAGACACGTTTTAAAGCCAAAATAACACTAGGAAACCCTTTTCATTTGCCCTACCTATATAAACAAACATTGAGCCACCTTCACAAGTGTTGAAACACAAATTCTTTGAGCCAAAATCCTTCAAAGCTTTCAACCTTCTTTGATTCCACCTTGAAGATTTCATTCATTTTCTTGTCTTCTTTTTTAATGGTGTGAATCATTCTTTGATAAACCTTTAACACAATATAACCCAAAATTCCTAATCCTTCAGAGTTCTTTAGGAGGAAGTTTGGTAGTCAGAGTTCAAGCATTCAGAGTTGCAGAGATAATCCGCTCAGAGACTTTAGAGGTTCTGTAGAAACCGTGGGTTACGGGCTTGAGGAGTTTCTTGAGTTCTTGCAGTGTAGAGGTACTTAAGTAGGTGGTACTGCCATTATAGGTCTTGACCATCGCTGTAAGTTTTTCTCTATATAGTGGATTAGGCTGGTAGCCGAGATACCCGAAGTGTTTTTTTACTCGCACGAGTTTTCCACTTCGTCACCAAAATTATTGTGTTGATTTTATGGATGCTTGTTAAAATTCCATAGTTATAGTAATTAAAACTTGTCTTGATTATTGTGTGTAATTTCGCATAGGGTTAGAACCTTTGGTAATCACGAACTTTCATCACGTTTTTTGATCCTAGATTTAAGTTAGAAGTTTTGAATAGTGCATTATAAGCTTACTATGAATATTTAGAAATAATAGATGAAATTGATATTACAAGAATAATAGATAAAATAAATTTTGATTTAAAAAATTTATTTAATGATTATGTTAGTAGATATAACTTGCAATCAGTAGGACAATCTAGTAGTAGTGAACCTGTAATACAATCAAGACTTAGAGTAGGTGATCATTGGTTACTACAACGAAATAAAAAAACATAAGGATAAAACATAGGTCAGTATATCATTGTGAACTTGCCTTAGATAGACAAGGTACAATAGCTGATTGTGTGTTTATTTACGTATATATCTATGTGTATAGATTGCAGACTCATAAAAATATGTCACATTAGTTATGAAGTCTTTTAAAAAACTTGAAATGAGAGTTTTTAGTGGTATAGTCAGTGAGATTCGTAAAAGGCACTTATAGAAAAAGATTTTCTGAAAGTATGCATAGTGTCAAATTTTTAGATAGCAGCTATAAGAGGAACATATATGAAATTAACACTTGAATTCCAGTTATTGATGTACCAGCATCAGTGTGTGTCTTTGAAAACCTCAATGTCACAATGGTACGTATCATGGATTGAGGATTAGAAATAGATACAACTGATGTTTTTGTAGTTGTTAAGGATATGCCTTATACCCAACTTGTGGATGGGCTATATGTACATGTATTTGTAATATTTTCATTAATTAATAAAATGGCAATCTTTGTTATACGTGTCTTACATAACTTATATGAATCATCAACACTGTAATAAAGCCCTTGGAGTAATAAGACGATGGCTTCCACGCCTTATGAGAATCATTACTCTTAAATGTTCATAGTCATAGTTTTATGAATAATCTGGGCGTTCACAAAGTGGAGAGACTAGCATGATGATATGATCCACTCTGAAGTGGGATAGCCGATCTCATAGCTTACTAGAGGAGATCCGTCCGCTTGGTGTATCACATGGATGCATGAGTTGCTCGTGTCCATCGAACTGACCGCCGAAAGTTTTCATATGAAGTGTTTATCCCATGTGTCTGTGAGAACTTTCATGTATCGATTATATGACTAGTCCTTAGACTTGAGGTCTTTACAATCTTATGTGTGGATCAAATAACTTTGACATTCTCATTCCCCGGTTCAAAAGATCCGGTCATAAGGGTATGATTGGGTCATTTGTTGAAACCCATGAAGTTTGTAAAGATACAACAGAGAATCGCCACTCTCTCGGATAATATTTTCTTATAAGAGTAGTATTTCTGTTCGCGGGTTGATATGTGTGATCAGTGCTTGAGACTGTGGCCACAGCGGAAGAATCATGTGAGATTCTTGGGTTAGCACGATTCATGACACTATCAACATCATACTTTTGACCATATGGGTATAAACTTTTCGTACCCTGGGTCAATAGGTGGGGATACAGTGAGGCGAGGGACCGTATCATATGTAAATCGCATATATAATGGGTGTGTATATCTTTCCTTCTCATTTGGGGGCCTTGGCATGTTGCTAGATGTCAACCTTGGTCATTGAAATCGAACGACCATCTGATCGGAGGATAATTTATGTTCGATTAAATTATCACGATTCATTTCATGTCCAACTTGAGGGGAACCCAAAAGGTCACACACAATAAATTCGAAATCAATGGTTAACATTGCATAGTACATATTTAACAGCATATATGATTGTTGTAGAAATTGTTCATAAACGGTTCAATATGTTTAATTATTGAACATATCATTTATGAGGTTCCATAGTGGCTTAGGGATTGGTGAATGACGATAGGGGCACTTTGTGAATTGGAATAAATAAATAAATAACGTGAATAGTAATGTGAATAGTAATGTGAATAGTAAATTTTTTATTTTTTATTTGTTTTGAATTCCAATTCGGCCCAAACTCTTATTAGGGTTTTGTAATCTCATTAAACCACTAAATTAAGATCCAATGGCTAAGCTTAAATTAGCATTTATCCCACATCGGATTCTTAATTAATTTTATTGTCTTTGGAGCACCTATATAACCTAAAGAATTCTTTACAAAAATTTTTCACCAAACCTTTCATATCTTGGGTTTATATAAGTGAGCAACTCTAAAGTTTAAGAGTAAGCCACTGATTTTGAGGATCCTTAAGTCTAATTGACTAGAGGAACCTCGAGTTAAAAGTTTTGAGGTATTTGCCTAGGCTAGCACCAAGGGCAAAATACCCGTGCACTCAAGGCGTAGGCTTACCGTTGAGTTTTGGCTTTGGTGTGTGCATCTTTGGAGGCACGCACTTGGGTGACTCTTTGGAACGTGGAAGAGCTTGCTGAGTTCGAGAAAAGCTTGTAGATTGGAGGGAGTACTGGAGGAGTCTTCGGTTCAAGAAGTCTTTTTCTTTCTTTATTTTAATTAGAGTTCTTATGATAGTTAGCATGTTTAGGTTTATGTTCTTTGCATGTTTTATGAGTTTTTATGCTTAGAATATATAGTAACATGCCTAGGCTTGTATAATAATCAAAACAAATGGGTCTTGGGCAAAGGGAAAGCGGCATCATAATTTCATAATTTTTTTTTCCGATACGCACTCGTGGCCGCTTCCCAACAGTGGTATCAACACGCAGTTTTTGTTTTGATTAGTTCTCTCTCATTTGAACTCGAAATTGGGTGTGTAAAAGCTCGTTGGAAAGCTAACACCCTGAACGTAATTTTAGGTACAAGTTTTGCATGATTTGGTTAAGATTTGAATTGTGAAATTGCATTTAAAATTCATGCATCTGTAAAAAATTGTGAATAGTAAATTTATTTGATTAAAATAAAATGCAATATCATAATTAAATATTAATCAAAGTTATTTAATGCCTAAAATAATTCCAACATATTAAAAACTCATATGCTTGATGATTCTATGTATGATTAGAATTGGCATGATTATTTTAGGGTGCAAACATCTAGAAACTTTCTAAGGAAATAGAAAGTGTATTGCTTATCCATTAGCTAAGTAATTATTCCGTGATGAACTTAGATATTTATTACCTTTAAGGCTAATAAATATAAATCACTTGTTTAGAATAAAAGACATTATAAAAGATACAAGTGGGGTGGGACAAAGGCGTTAATAAAACTTTCCAAACTAAAGTTAATTTAACCAAAGGTATTACTAGAGTTAGATAATGAT
>SKCR01048161.1:0-40567 GCA_019454045.1 Zanthoxylum bungeanum
AGTCCATAATCATCAGCCACCTGTTGCATCAAGCCGTTGACCTCCCCTTCTGGTGTGGACAGTGAGGTCGACCCTGCCATAGCACTCTCCATAAACTCTGCTTGAACCTCCATGTTAACAAACTGCTTCTCAAATTGGTCCATTGTCTGTGACATCTTCTGCAAATTACCTGTAACAAGTATTGATTCAAAACATTATCCACGGCTTTGACTTCAAATCAAACAATCATTCCGATCATGAATTTGAAGTAATCATGCATCATCCCATAATATGCTAATAAAACTTAATTCCTGTATTATCAAGGAACATTTAAAAGTAAATTTGTATCAGCAAATTTGAAAGTAATATTTACAAGGGCATTCCCAAAGAAACCTTTTACACCTCGGACCATTTGGATAGACGTGCAGTAATCATTGCCAACAATCATTAAAAGCCACGTATACAGAGATTCCAGTACTGAAATGTTGATTTTTACCAGAATCTGAAATTCGAATCCAATATACAAGACTCCCACTACAAATAGGATATGAGAGAGGTTTCGATGTTCACAGTCTTAACCCTGTTTTTTCATAGAGAAAGGCTGTTTATAAGGTTTGAACTTGTTACTAACGGATAAAAATTCAACACTAAACCATCGCGAAGACACCAGAAATCATCTATATCAACAAATAATATTCAAACTGAAATTTACTTTTAAATTTTCGATCTGTAACCATATACTGGTCTGCAATAATATCAGAAAAAAAGAATATGATCATTCAATAAAACCGCCGAAACCAATGATAATAACTTTCAAAATATGACCTAAATCATCAAGCCAGCAAAACTAGAAAATATATATATATATATATATATATATATGATCACTCAATAAACAATTCAACTTTCAAAAATATAGGATCACCCAAAAATAAAAAATAAAATAAAATAAAATTAACGCGTAAAAAATAAACCAGGTGTGTCACATCAATAATCATATGAACACATGTTCTAAAACACAAATTTTAAAAATAAAAATAAAAAAGCAAATCAATTATTTTTTAAAAAGAATTTTTTTTTTACCGGTGCCGAGAGACGATTCAAGAGACTTGACGATGGAGGCCATGGACTTATTAATGGTGGTCATTTTGGCCTGGGTGTCGAGACGAGCCACGACAGCGTCGAGACGAGAAGCGAGGCGGAGATAATTCATCTGTTCGGTGCGCTTACGGATGGAGTTCTCGGCGTAGATTCTGGCGCCGTCCATGTTGCCTTTCTCGATGGCTTTCTTCACCTTCAATTTATCGGCTTTCTCTTCCTTCTCGCATTTTCTCGCCTGGCGTTGAAGAGTTTTTGACGTGATTTTCAAGTCCATTATCTGATTCAACAGCTTCTCCGTGTTACCCATCGTGAATTGTTTTTGGATCTGAGAATCAATCAAAATAGGGTTTCAAACCAAATTGGGGATTTTGATCCAAGACTTGTGTGTTATAAGATATTTCTTTGCATTTCACTTCCTCATTTTCTAAATTCTTCTGACCCTTCGAGGAAAGACCGAGAGAGTGGATAAATTCGGGCCGACCAAATCAAACCCTTATAAAAAATTAAAAATTAAAAATTAAAAATAAAATAAAAGAATTTGAAAGGCCAAAGTGTCTTAGGACACTCTTTAAAAATCTATTTTGATGGAAAAAAAATAGAAAAAAAAAAATTAATATTTTGGCAGTTTTTTTCATTTCCTATAAAAATGATGTCAAAATTTTCATAAAATAAATTCTTAATGAGTGCCCTTAAAAACATGACATGACATGACCCTATATATATATAAATTAAAAAAAAAACGCAAGTTTTAAAATAAAATTGTTTTTTTTTTTCAAATTTAAATTTAAAAACTAAATATCTCACAAAATATAAGGTGTTTTAAGAAAAAAATTATGCATTATTAATCTAAAAATCATAAGCTTTAAAACAAGTAATATGGTTGATATGTTTAAAAAAAAGGATCGAAAATGACTATTACATTTAAAAGTTAGCGATCAGTCTTTTTCGAATAATTATATTTCGTTCATCCGAACTCCAAATTAAAATATCTAAAATACTACATAAAGTTAACATTCACACCTACAACTTTCATCTAAGAACCTTTTTCAAATTAGAAATTATACAAGGTCAAAATCAACTCTAAAATCGCTATGACGCAACAGTCCCAATCATGGTCACAATCACAGTCACAATCACTGTGACACAAACACATAGTAACATAGTCACAATCACAGTCACATAGTTATAATTACAGTTACAGTCAAAGTAACACAGTCACAATCACAGTCACATATACAAGTTAGTCATATACACAATTCTTAGTCACATTTCTCAATAACAATGACAGTTATAAGTACTCAATTAGATCCGGCCATGGTTTTAGTTCGGAACTGAAATCGAATCGGAATCGAATCGGTTGGAACCGGACAATTTCGGTTCAAACCGGTTTCGGTTCCAGAATCGGAATCGAAACCAGAACCGAAATTTTTTGGTTCGGTTAGGGTTCACCCCTGACCAAATCGAACGGAACCGTTCGGTTCCAGCGGTTCTACGGTTTCAACCTGAACCAAACGGTTTCGATTGGAACCGTAGAAGCCCAACAGCTAGTAACCGGCTACTAGTCGTTGGGGAAGGCCCAACGGCTAGTTGCTGTTGGCTGCTCCCTACCCTAAAATCCCAAAAAAAAATAAAATTAAATTAAGAGTAATTACTAAATTACCCTTAATAACAATAATAAAATGGTTATTTTTAGGGGCATTTTAGGTAGCACAAAAATATTCCAAAAATGTATAAATATGAATCATTTTTCATTTTTTTTTCAACACCAATTCTCAATTCTCTCAAATTCTACAATTCTCTCATTCTCAGTTCTCTCATCTACAATTTCTTATTCTCAATTCTCTCATTCTTTAATATTTCTTTAACAAAAAATGGCAAGCTCATATGAGAACATAATATCCAATGTGCCAACCCAAGAGAGTAGCCCTAGTATCGGTACAAGGAAAAAAGAAGTTAAACCTCGTTCCTCCGATATTTTCAAAATTCATTTTCATTTAGTCAATACTGAAAATGAAAGTTCAAGAGCAATATGCAACTAAACAAGGATTCTTTGAAGAGGTCCTTCATTTCTCCTCAAAATATTTCCCGTTCTCTAGCATCTGTAACAATGAAGAATGAATAAGTGAGCATTTTTAAACAACGTGGGCCAGAACAAACCTGATTGTAGGACTTTGGCTGCAGTTTTATCTCCGCTGAAGTGTCCGCCATATGGAGATGAGTGACAATGTTACAGGACACTATTAAGCTCCTTATGTGGTACACAACGCCGTAATAACTGATCCGCACAATGTTTTAATAGGTACGGCTCATCCCAAACATAGTGTTTTATTTCTTTGAAGAATTTCTTATGTTGCTGATGTGTCCATTCCAACGGCTATTTCCCTGATACTATATAGTTTACATAGTCAGCATACCATGAGACTTCCTGCTGCTTGATGGAAAATAATTGTTCATCTGGAAAAGTTTCTTTGATTGTTAGCTCAGTGCCAGTTGTATCTCCATTCTCATGCCTCGACAAGTGATCTGCCACTGGCTTTTCTGTCCTTTTTCTGTCTCGGATCTCCACATCAAATTCCTACAGTAGAAGCACCCAACAGATCAATCTGGGCTTGGCATCTTTCTTCGCTATCAGGTATTTGATTGCTGAATGATCTGTGTAGACCACCATTTTGAGACCCAGCAAATATGAGCGGAATTTATCAAAAGCAAACACAAATGCGAGCAACTCCTTTTCAATTGTTGTTTAGTTGAGTTGTGATTCATTCAAAGTTTTGCTGGCGTAGTAAATGGTGTGAAAACTTTTCGCCTTACGTTGTCCCAAAACTGCACTTACAGTAAAATCACTGGCATCGTACATCACTTCAAATGGGAGCGTCCAATCTGGTGCTACTATGATGAGGGTAGAGACCAGCTTATGTTTCAAGATCTCGAAAGCATGGTGGCATTCTTTGGTGAAGTGGAAAGGCACGTCTTTCTCCAGCAGATTGCATAATAGTTTGGCAATCTTAGAGAAGTCTTTGATGAATCTCCTGTAAAATCCTGCATACCCAAGAAAACTTTGAATCTCTTTGACTGATAAAGGTGGAGGTGTACGGGCCAAATTTGGGCCAAGGGCAATTTTGTTTTTTACTCCAGGCCCAAGTTTCTACCTCAGAAGGAAGCCCGATGATTAAAGTGAATAGTGGCCTAGAGATTCATAAGCCCAAGCCCAATGTGGAGCCACGTAGCGCCCAGGCTCATTAATGCCACCCACAAGCCATCCGTTCCAACCTGCAAGCAGTAATGGCACTTCATTAAGTTGACTGTTACTATGTTCTAAACGGGCAAATAATCAAAAGACAATCAATAAAGGCACACGTTACTACACCATGGATATTTAAGGAACATGACTCCAAGAGGAAGGGGATCCAACTTCTAGCTCTCCTACCCATAGCTTTGGGACATTCTCAAGCTCATCACACCTCCGACTGACCGCCCTCACGGCATTCAACGGAATTCAAGGTAGCATCTAACATTGACCTTCCATCTATTACTACATATGTTCATTTACTGACTTGGGCGTCGGAGTGCCCCTGGCACCCACCACACCGGTGGGCAGTACTCCCGCTCACTCTACACCTTTGTTTTGCAGGATCGCAAGTGCCCCCAACTACAAATTCTCGATTGTGGACCTCGGGCGAAAACGAGCATCTACAATTTGCGCCCACCGTGGGGCCTGGCGATTCAAAGCATGCAAAGATCTCTCCATCTACAATCCTATCAATCGACATATCTGAACAGTCATTTGAACCATTTCACACGCTCCCTCCGATCAACATAAGAATACCCTTTTAAATCCCCAGCATGCCCTATCAACCAAGAAGTATTCTCCAAAATTGTCAACTATTCGAGACTGCTTAGGGTGGCCATCATCTACCCTAGATGACAGATATGATGTCATTCCCTTCAGACTATGTAGGAGGATTGCCATCACTTCCAGACTACATGAAAGAAGTGTTATCTTCTTCAGACGACGATAAGAGGATTCTCATTTCCTCCAGAAGGCATTAATGAGCTGCCAATAATTTTAGACTCGATTCGACCAGTCTCATGGACCTACATCGGGAGCAATGCGCGTCCCTTCAATAGAACCATTTTCCTTACCATTCACCTCATAAGCGATGTACCTGACGTAAGGAGATTGTCCCATTTGACAATACCATCAGGAGAAATGAAGATTTGGCGAGGGCATCCCGGTCAACATTGCCAGGTATGGCTTGCACTTTTCAGGAATTTTTCATTCGACATGAGTAAGGCATTGGACTTATAATTTGTGTTATAGTATGAAACTTGTCATGAGTGTCCCAGTCGACACTACCATTTAAAACTAGATAGTTGTTGTGGATGACACAATCGACATTTGCAATGTCTGACATATGACTCGTTAGGGTTCTTCCACTCGACATCAGTAAGTTGTTGAGGGAGTCCCAATTGCCATTACTGTATATATAGCTTGTTAATTGTTTGAGATTCTATTCTACGCTCCATACATGAGGCTTGTCACTTGTTCAAGATATCTTTTGACATGAGATGGTAGAAGTCCTAGCAAGATGGTTGAGGTCCCATTCCACACGACATTGAAGAAGTCATAACTAGAGGTTCCACCCCACACGACAAGGAATAACTACTAGTTAGAGGCAGAAACACCACTCGATACTACCAAGATGTAGCCTCAGCTAGGAGTGAATGCTCCAAATAAATATCCATCTTGAGATAAGTGAATGAACCATTCGACACTACAATAATGTAGTCTCGGCTTAATAAGGATGATTTAGATACAACAAGTGGGTATCCCACCCAACACTACGAGGATTTGATCTTGACTCAAGGAAAGATGTTTCAAATGAAGACACATCATGAGGATACTATCCCACTCGATGTTGCAATGATGTAGACTCGGCTCAATAAGGAAGCTCCAACTAACACATGTGAAGATTCGTTATGAGGTGAAAGTCTCATTTGATGTCGTGAGACAATAGACTCATTTTAAAGATAAAACAACACTCTAAGATAGCTCCCCACCGCATGCTACCCATGACCATGCGCAGACCATTCAAAGACAACCTATTATAAACACTTATGTCGTCTCAACATACTAACAAACCCATTCCAGGTGGTGTAAGAATTGGTTCAGAAGTAGTTCGCTGCAAATCAACAGAAGTAGACAACACGACATCTTTAACTTGTAACAGAGAAGGTACTTGAGAGGAGCGAACAATGGAGAATGTATCAACTTTCTTTCCTTGTTTTGCTGCTTTACTGTCTAACTGCTTAATCAAATCCACATTGGAAAGCGATGCTGACTTTTATAACTTAAGATCAGATTTGGCCAACCTGTCCTTGTTTTCACCTGAAAGCCGAGGCAGAGTATTCCTCATGTTATTTGGTTCTGACATCTTGTTTAGTTTGACAAAATAGGAATGGCAATGCACAAGTCCACAATTATAGCAATTATGTATCTTCCGAGTAAACCCAAAAGCTTGTCCACATGCTGAGCACTGCGACTGCTCAGCACTGGATACCCATTTATGAAGACAGATAGCTGCAGAATAATTTGGACCACAAGCAATGCACTTTACATGTTCCATCAAGCGACAAAAATCGTCCTTAACCCTGAGAGATTCTACTTCTCTTGGATATTAAACATTTTTCCTGTCGCCATGGCCTAACACACCGAATGTTCCATTACCAAATGAAAAGAGCTGGCCTGTTGATGTTACCAAGGCTGTATGCCATGGACCACAAGTTACAGATGCAACTTGAAGTCCCTCAAGAGGTCCTGAGATTCTCTTGGGTAACCAGTGGCTGACCTCAGTACCATGTCCAAGAAGCCCTGCATTATGCGTGCCATCTCCCCATACATAAAGTTCCCCAGCCATCGTAACAGCACAGATTCAAGAAGACAACATGTCTGTCAAAGATTCAAGAAGACAAGGCTGAGTAATATCCTTCCCAGCACCATGGCCAAGTTGTCCTCCAGATTCTTCACCCCATATGTACACATCACCTAAAGCATCACAATCATCCGGTCCAGAACCATGACTTGAAGTGCTGGGGTCACTAGAAACACTAACTCTGAAAACATCTGAACCGAATCCTTTTATTTGCATATTTGTGTTGTCTGATGCCACATGAGATCTTTCAGGATTCATAAAGATAGAACCCTCAGTCAGAAAACTCTTTGGAGAAGAACTAGGGTGATTCAAACTAACAGAAACCTCTGGTGAGCAAATATCTCGCGTAAGACTCACAGAACTATCACTTGCACTATTTAATGTCAAATCTCTGCTATCCTCGACATAGAGACCTCCATCATTCCATCCATCATATTTGGAGCGACCACCTTGGCCAGAGAATATTAATACTTTGAGACCTGTAAATCCACACCTCCGTTTGTCGTTTGAAAGTCTTCCGCCTCAACTTTATCCTTGCAAATCAGATCAAGTGACCGCTTTCCGTTAAGAGAGAAAGATACATAATCCTTTTCAGGACGAAGGTATCGTTGGAAAACAGCAGTTCTTTGTCCAGGATAATTTTCGAGACAGAGCCTAGCTTCAAACTTCTTTCTCCACTACTTGATATCCAAATCAAAGATGTTTTGTCGTTTGAAAATCTAAATGGATAAAACTTGGACTTTCCCTTTCGACCAAACTTCAAAAGCTGAGCACCTTCTTCAAAGCAATTACTGCCTGCTCAATTTCACGGTCGGCATTTCCGTAGCTAACAAGATCTGCCATTTCATGTGAGAGATTCACCAAAGCGCCACCTCCCTCTTCGATCTCTCACAAAACCACCGTTCATCATTTACACAGCTAACGGCTATTCTTTCTCCACCGTACGATTCCACCATCAACACTTTAACCACCTCCTTCCTCTTCCTTCACTTACACGCACTTACTGCTAGCAGATCTATGAGTCTTCAATACGCTGCATTTTGACTCGACGGCGACGAGCTGCCGTTAAGCGTAAGAGAACCAGAGGAACCGGAGAGAGAGAGAGAGAGAGAATCGGAGGGGGGGTCTTTTCTTTGCGAGTTTTAAAAAAAAAGAATATATATATATATATATATATAAATCAAAAGTACGGAAAGAGTCAAAAGATAAAAAATAAAAAATGGCCAAACATTTGCTGCCTAGGGATGCAGGCCGAAATTGAGAATCATGGAACACACGCACGCCATCCTACATGCGTGCCTCCAGTAAAGTAACCTTCCTACATAAGTCTAGTGAATAACGACAAGCACACTACATGTCGGCCCACATAGCTTGCATGGCTCACTTTATGATGTTTATTTGCATAGCTAGCATAGCTCATTTTGGAATTTCGGCTCATGCGGCTCTGCAAGTATCAATGTTTGATATTGGGCTGAATTGCCATTCAACACTACACAAATTAAGACCTGACACAAGCCCATTCGACACTACACATTGAAGTATCTCTGGCAGTGCAAACACTTTGAAGATGAAGAACAAAGTGCAAACTCTGTCTGGGTTCTAGCTGCCTTGGAGGGAGGACATGTTCAGTTGCTCACAATTGGGCCATTTGGGCAGGATTAAATGAGAGGCCCTCAGATTGAGCTGGACTGTTTCGGGATATTATTGCTTGGAGCTTGGGCCTCATACTATATATATGGTCCTTGTAGAATGAGGAATAAAGACCCTCATTGACCTATATATCATTCACACTACATATATGATCTTGTAGGATAAGGAAAAAAAACCATCACAGATCTTCATCAGGTCGAGTAGAATGAGAAGGGAAGACCCACATAGAACTTCATCATGTCTAGAAACACTTTTAGAACTCCACCAGTTCAAATAGAGAAAAGAATCTCTTGTACATTCTTCAGGCCTAGTAGAGTGTAGAGTGATGACCTTGATAGATATTCATCAAGTTCATTCCACTGTGGTCTCATGGACCTTTTTCAGCTATAGTAGTATGTGAAAGAAAGACTCTTGGACATTTATCAGGTCTATATATAGTGAAGACTCTCATAGACCTTCATCAGGTCTAGTAGAGTAAAGACTATATTGAACCTTCATCTAGTTCAGTTGACCGGGGACATTCCCATGGACTCATATCGAGTCAAGTTATAGATGTCGTATGAATTATATCTTCCTGGACTCATCAAGTCCAGTCGACCGGAGACATTCCTCTATGGACTCACGTCGAGTCAAGTTGTGGACATGAATTACACATGTCTTATGATTCATAACTTCCTGGTCTCATCAAGTCCAGTCGATCGGGGATATCCCCATGGACTCATGGCGAGTCAAGTTGTAGACATGGATTCCACATGTCGTATGACTCATATCCTCATGGATTCATCAAGTCTAGTCGACCGGGGACATCCCCCACGGACTCATGTAGAGTCAAGTTGTCGACATACACATGTCGTATGACTCATATCCTCCTGGACTCATCAAGTCCAGTCGACCGGGGACATCCCCCACGGACTCATGTAGAGTCAAGTTGTCGACATACACATGTCGTATGACTCACATCCTCCTGGACTCATCAAGTCCAGTCGACCGGGGACATCCCCCACGGACTCATGTAGAGTCAAGTTGTCGACATACACATGTCGTATGACTCATATCCTCCTGGACTCATCAAGTCCAGTCGACCGGGGACATCCCCCACGGACTCATGTAGAGTCAAGTTGTCGACATACACATGTCGTATGACTCATATCCTCCTGGACTCATCAAGTCCAGTCGACCGGGGACATCCCCCACGGACTCATGTAGAGTCAAGTTGTCGACATACACATGTCGTATGACTCACATCCTCCTGGACTCATCAAGTCCAGTCGACCGGGGACATCCCCCACGGACTCATGTAGAGTCAAGTTGTCGACATACACATGTCGTATGACTCATATCCTCCTGGACTCATCAAGTCCAGTCGACCGGGGACATCCCCCACGGACTCATGTAGAGTCAAGTTGTCGACATACACATGTCGTATGACTCATATCCTCCTGGACTCATCAAGTCTAGTCGACCGGGGACATCCCCCACGGACTCATGTAGAGTCAAGTTGTCGACATACACATGTCGTATGACTCATATCCTCCTGGACTCATCAAGTCCAGTCGACCGGGGACATCCCCCACGGACTCATGTAGAGTCAAGTTGTAGACATACACATGTCGTATGACTCATATCCTCCTGGACTCATCAAGTCCAGTCGACCGGGGACATCCCCCACGGACTCATGTAGAGTCAAGTTGTAGACATACACATGTCGTATAACTTATATCCTGAACCTCATCTGGTTCAGTCGACCGGGGACATTCTCATGGACTCTTGTCGAGTCAAATAAACTCATGAACCCTCTTCTGGTTCAGTCGACCGGGGACATTCCCATGGACTCTTGTCGAGTCAAATAAACTCATGAACCCTCATCTGGTTCAGTCGACCGGGGACATCCCCTGTAGACTCATTTCGAGTCAACTTGTAGACATGGAAGGCACATGTCGTATGACTAATATTCTGACCTTCATCGGGTCCAATTGATTGGGTACTTCCCCAATGGCTCTTGTAGAGTCAAGTTGATAACTTGACATTTGTTTGGTTCAATCAGAAGGCAGCATCAATGCTCGAGTACACCAACATAATATGACATCATCCCACGCGACCCATGCGTCAAATACTCTCCAAGCCAAGGACTCATTGACTTAGAGAGTATGGGACAAACTGTACGGGCCAAATTTGGGCCAAGGGCAATTTTGTCCTTTTTACTCCAGGCCCAAGTTTCTACCTCAGAAGGAAGCCCGATGATTAAAGTGAATAGTGGCCTAGAGATTCATAAGCCCAAGCCCAATGTGGAGCCACGTAGCGCCCAGGCTCATTAATGCCACCCACAAGCCATCCGTTCCAACCTGCAAGCAGTAATGGCACTTCATTAAGTTGACTGTTACTATGTTCTAAACGGGCAAATAATCAAAAGACAATCAATAAAGGCACACGTTACTACACCATGGATATTTAAGGAACATGACTCCAAGAGGAAGGGGATCCAACTTCTAGCTCTCATACCCATAGCTTTGGGACATTCTCAAGCTCATCACACCTCCGACTGACCGCCCTCACGGCATTCAACGGAATTCAAGGTAGCATCTAACCTTGACCTTCCATCTATTACTACATATGTTCATTTACTGACTTGGGCGTCGGAGTGCCCCTGGCACCCACCACACCGGTGGGCAGTACTCCCGCTCACTCTACACCTTTGTTTTGCAGGATCGCAAGTGCCCCCAACTACAAATTCTCGATTGTGGACCTCGGGCGAAAACGAGCATCTACAGGAGGTAGTTTCTCTATGGGCTCAATCTTTGCTTTGTCTACCTCAATTTTCTTCTGTGAGATCTGATGTCCCAGGACAATGCCTTTCTGCACCATGAAGTGGCATTTCTCCTAGTTTAGTACCAGATTTGTATCTTCACATCTTTGTAATATTTTTTTCCAGATTTTATAAGTAGTGATCGAACGAGTCTCCAAATACTGAGAAGTCGTCCATGAAGACTTCTATGTTTTGTTCTATCATGTCTGAAAAGATGGCCATCATGCAACGTTGAAATGTGGTAGAAGCATTACAGAGTCCAAATGGCATCCTGCGGAAAGCAAAAGTACCATACTGGCATGTGAATGTGGTTTTCTCCTGATCTTCTAGGGTGATGGTAATCTGATTGTATCCTGAATATCCATCCAGAAAGTAGTAGAATTCATGTCCCGCCAATCTGTCTAGGATCTGGTCAATGAATTATAGTCGGAAATGATATTTCCATGTTGCTTTATTCAACTGCATGTAGTCCATACATACTCTCCATCCAGTCATTGTCCTTGTTAGAATCAGCTCATTCTTTTCATTGGTGACTACAGTCATTTCTCCTTTCTTGGGTACACATTGTATAGGACTTACCCAAGAGCTGTCAAAGATGTGGTATATAATGTCTGCATCCAACCATTTGATGATTTCTTTCTTTACTACTTCCTTCATGATTGGATTCAGCCTTCGTTGATGCTCCACTACGGCTTTGTACTACTCGTTCATCAGGATTTTGTGCATGCAAAATGATGGACTGATGCCTCGAATGTCTGCTATAGTCCAGCCAATAGCTATTTTGTGCTCACGTAACACTCTCAACAACTTATCTTTCTGCACCCATGTTAACGGCGAAGAAATAATCACAGGTAAATCATAAGTATTTTCCAAGTATGCATACCTGAGATGGCTTGGAAGTGGCATTAGTTCTAGCTGCGGTGGTTCTTCAATCGAGGGCTTGATTCGCTCATTTTTTTGTAGTTCCAAGCTTTCCACATGTGGTGTCAATCTGAAGCGAGAGGCTCCATCAAGATAGTTGATGCATTCCAGATTATCATTATCTAATTCTCTGTCAGTCATGTTGGTGATGCATGCTTCAAGTTTATCACTGGAAAGTTGTATTGCATCTGTGTTCTGGATGATACTATCTATTACATCAAGTCTGAAACATTCCTCCTCCCTTTCGTCATTTGGAAATTTCATGGCTTTGAAAACATTGAATGTTACTTCTTGGTCCTGCACCCTCATAGTCAGTTCACCTTTTTGTACATCAATAATGGTTCGACTTATAGTCAAGAATGGTCTCCCGAGGATGATGGGTACATCTTTGTCTTTCTCCATGTCAAGGACAATGAAATCTGCTGGGAAAATAAATTTATTGACTTTGACCAGCACATCTTCCACTACACCTCTCGAAAATGTGAGTGATCTATCAACAAGTTACAGAGTGACTGAGGTGGGCTTTGCTTCTCAAAGCTGTAGTTTCCTGTAAATAGACAAAGGCATCAAGTTAATACTAGAACCTAAATCACACAAAGCCTTACCAAAGTAATGTTCTCCTATGGTGCAAGGGATGGTGAAATTGCCAGGATCCTTCAACTTTAGGGGAAACTTCCTTTGAATGATGGCGCTGTATTCTTCTGTCAGTGCTATAGTCTCGTAATCTCCCAATCATCGCTTTCGTGACAGAATATCTTTCATGAATTTAACATAACCGGGCATCTGCTCCAACGCTTCTGCAAATGGAATGTTGATATGCAGCTTTTTGAAAATTTACAGGAATCGAGCAAATTTCTTGTCCAATTTGTGTTTCTGGAGACGCTATGCAAAAGGTGGAGGTTGAGTAAATCTTTCTCGATCATTATCTTTTGCCTCTTTTTGAAAATTTACAGGAATCGAGAAAATTTCTTGTCCAGTTTGTGTTTCTGGAGACGCTATGCAAAAGGTGGAGGTTGAGTAAATCTTTCAAGATCATTATCTTTTGCCTCTTTTTCCTCCATCTGTAGATCTACTTCGCTGTTTTCTTTTGGAACTTCCTCAGTAGATGCCTTGACTCCTCCATCTTTGTTGATTTTAGTGCCGCTTTTCAAAGTGATGGCTTGGCATTGCTCCTTCCCTCTGTTCCTTTGATTTGGTTCTGTGTTGCTAGGAATGGTACCTTATGGTCTGTAACTCTGAGCATTGGCCTGTTGTCTCATTTGATTTTCCAGTGCCTTTATAGAAGCTGCTTGGCTTTGAAACATAACATCATATTTGGCTTCTTGCTTTTTCAACATCTCTGCAAGCAAATCTTCTATTCCTGGCTTCTTCCCATACTCTTGGCTTTTATTCTGTTGTTGGAATCCGGGTGGTGAATTGTTCCTTTTCCCTGAAGTGTTGCTCCATGTGAAATTGGGATGAATCCTCCAACCTGGGTTGTAGGTATTGGAATATAGATTGTTTCCCTGTCTGTTGAAGTTGCTGACATAATTCACAGTCTCATCATGTTGGTTGTAAGATTCTGCCTTTGATGCTCCTCCATATGGTGAACTTGTGGTTCCAGCATTAACTTGCATGCTAAGAGTTTCCAGGCATTTGCATATCTGATCTAGCTTGGCATTCACAAATGTGTTGGTTCCTACTTCGTGGATTCCTGCTATTCGACGGATCATGCTTCTCTATGTTGGCCACAAGGAATTGTTGTTATCCATTTCTTCAATTAAGTCCCAAGCTTGATCTTCTCCTTTTGCCATTAAAGCTCCTCCAGCAGCAGCATCAACTGTAGTTTTCATCAATCCAGAAAGTCCATTATAGAAGGTTTGGATTTGAAGCCACTTTGCAATTTCATGGTGAAGACATTTTCAGAGCAATTATTTGAATCTTTCTCATGCTTCACAGAGGGATTCTAAGTCATGTTGCACAAAAGATGTGATGTCATTTCTCAACCTTGCTGTTCTGGCTGGGGGGAAAGTATTTTACAAGGAATTTGGTGGCAAGATTGTTCTAAGTGGTTATGGAACCTGCTGGTAGTGAATGGAGCTAAGTTTTAGATCTGTCTTTTAAGGAATATGGGAACACACGCAAACGCATTGCTTCTTCTCCCGCTCGGTTGTAATTGAATGTGCCACAAACTTCCAGGAAGTTTCTGATGTGGGCATTAGGATCTTCAATTGCACTTCCCCCAAACTGAACTGATTGTTGTATCATTTGAATGCATGTTTTGATGTCACAAGCATTTGTAAGGAAAGAGAGAAAGTACAATACATGATATGAAGCCGTCAACCACCAGAATTATTCCGTCTCGAATGGGAATTGGTGGTGCTACTTTCAAAGGTTCAGGTTCCTGATTGTTCATGTTGATTAGTGCTTCTTGATCTTCTCGCCTTTCCCTTCTCAATTGTCTGATAGTTCTTTCAATTTCTGTGTCAAGCGGACGGATTTCAAAGCTTCTGCTTCTTCTCATGTAGTGTCAGAGAACCTGAAACACAAAAAATAAAAATAATAAGTGAAACAAATTAGACACAAGTAAAGTATCTAACCTCAAAATTAATAGCGCAAGAAAAAAGTCCCCGGCAATGGCGCTAAAAACTTGATCGGTGAAATCACACACGTAACGCAAGCGCACGTATCGCTCAAGTAGTATAAAATGTATCGATCCCACGAGGACTTAATGTCTGTGCTATTAATTTATTGAAGTTAAATTTCTACAAGTATCTAAAAATTGATTGTTGTTTAGATGGTGATTTTAACTAACGACAAGTAAATAAAACAATACAAAAGTAAATTCTAAAAGTAATCAATATTATGAAACAATCTAGGGTTGTGAATCCTTCCAATATTCTTCTAAAGATGAAGTGATTATCTTATGTTTGTGTACTATGTCAGTTTATTAACCTGGAACACGAAGATATGCAAAAGCCTATGTCGATGGTCAGATGCAAACACTCAAAGTAACCCAATTAACTATATGTCTGTGTTAACCAAGAAACTCTGAATTTATTAAGATTAAGTTCCAATTATGGCAACCCATGCCCGACAGGTATATGTCTATCTTGGAAGGAAATCTCTAAGGTGAGTGTGAGATCGTAAGCTTATTGAGTCTAAGGCTAAAACCTAAAATCCCTTCGTCAAGTTCATTTTAAGATTACCAAATCAATCTTATTAGTGGCCAATCAACAAGAAGCATTAAGTTTAAGACTCAATAAATAAATCAAACATTACACAAGACACAAGACAAATCAACTTATAAAACCATTGATATTGGAATTCATCACAACCTTAGATATTGTATTTAGTTACAACACATACCTAAGACTACTAAAGACATAAATAAATAAAACATCATGCAATAAGTTTAAAACTAAAAATTAAAAATTACAACAATGAAATAAAATACCGGGATTTGGGGATCCACTTTTATTAATTAAAATCTAGAAATATTATTTATTATAATATATAAATTTATATTATATTACCAACCGACCATATAGGCGGTATCCTGATTAAGTCATATTTTAATTAATTCCAACCGACCATAAAGGCGGTATCCAAATAAGTCAGGTTAAAATTAGTTTAATTAAGTCTAACCAACCATAAAGGCGGTATCCAATTAAGTCAGGTTTTAAGATAATTTATATATTATAAAATAAGGGAGATTAATATAATTAGAATAATAAAAGTTTCACCTTTCACCCCAGCAGAAGGAAGTTACCTACTCGTGCTTTAAGTAAAAACAACAAAGTTTTATTACTAAAATAAAATTATTAAATACAAGAAAACTAAAATTAAACAAACAAGATATTCTCTTCTTAGTATTCTAAGGAAATTCCCCAGAAGAAAATATGAGTTTTATATCAAATTTGGCATGCTATTTATAGGCAAATATAAAGGCTTCCACCAATTTCTCCACCAAACATGGCCACCAAACTGGCACCAAACATGGCACCAAATCCTCCACCAAGCATGTTTGGTGGAAGTTTGACAATTGTAAATTGTCATTTTCCATTTTTTTTTTTGATAATGACTTTAATAATTACACATATTACACTTTGGATTTTTTTTTTAATCAATTTCGGTCTTGAAAACTTCAGAATTCAAAATTCTTATGAACATCACAGTTGTAGATCTTTGAGTCTTCTTTTATCTGGAACTTGAAATTGCAAAGCTGAAATTTTCGAAATTGAATTGTAATTCGTTAGAACGCATTTCAAGTTTCCAACCTCCAAAATCCAAATGTCAAGTCCAGTTTTTGCCCTTATTTGTTCCACATTTCGTCCTGATTGATTCCATTGAGTCCCTATTTTATTTATCTTTGTAAAATAAACAAAAACACATCAAAACCTTCATAAAACTCGAGAAATTATACATAATATTAAGTAAAAGAGGCGGTAAATATTGATATATTTTCCGCTCATCATTATGGTGTAAATCTATATAAATTTATAAAAGATAAAAATTTCTCTTTCATTTTAAACTATCCAAGTCATCTCCATTGTATTGAAGATGTCCACATAAACACATAAGCTCTTTCATCTCCATTAGTTGCCACATTCATTAGTTATCAATGTTTAACTCTAAATGTGTAACTCAAATAATTTATTTTTGATGATTATACATAGGTAAAAATTTAAATTATTTTTATATTTTTAGTATCTAATGACCATAACCATAATCATAATATTAATGGCGAGTGTAGAGCATACTTGTAGAATTAGTGAAAGTAGTTTATCATGGAAGGAACACTCGAGATCTTATCTAATATTTCAAGAGAACTAAGAACTAAATTAGCTATAAAATAGAGTATTTGAAATCTTTTATTTTATTAAACTTTAAAGCCAAACTAGTTTGAGTACAAACTGAAAAACATCCTCCTTATATAGATAGAAGAGAAAACAACTAAAATCTTTGGTAGGACATGACCCCCGGTTTCCTACCGGCGTCCATATCTCATACGGAGTCGTAGAAATAGCTTTGGAAGGAATCTTATTGTAGACAACAGAACCTGGGCGACGCTGTTCTAGGCTCGCGGCCTAGTTGGGAGTACGAAATAACATGGAGTCGCCACCCGGTGTGACCGGGACAAAGATTTAAGGCGCACTCACCCCTCGCAAGGAAGACCTCAAACTGTTGGGTTCGGAATGGTCCCTTACTTATGTCACTTGTGATGATATAATTTGTGCAATAAACTAACCGAATCTATTCAATATTCATGCTCAAGGGTACTTAGATCTAACATGCTTTCATCCAAATAACTCCACGCAATGTAACACAACAAGCATATTGAACCATTAAATCAACATGTATAAATCATTACCCAAACACATCATAAACTAAGAACATGCATAATGAACAACCTAAACATGCTTTAACAAATAAATAACAAACTAAATTAAACCATGTTTTAAATAATAAATAAACAACCTATAAACTATAACATGCTCAAATACAAATTAGGATGAGACGAGATGCGTGCATCTTAAGTGGTACGTGGCATTGTATCCCGAGTGCAGACCATACTACCGTCCATTCGGAATCGGCTATGGAAATTACGTCCGGGTTTCCATCCGATATACCACAAGAGAGAACACATATCCCGCTCATCCAACAATCACATCATGCTTCAAACGACTCTCATGCAATTATATATCAAAATAAATAAAACAAAAATAAAGAAGATAAGTAAAAAGGGTGCCCTCAGGTCTAACCTTTTTTGTCGTCTAAGAAAGGGCGTTACACGTCCGTTGGAAGGGTGAATGATCCGCAACTCTTTTGGTTCAACAACTCAACATCTTTCCTCACTGTTTTGTTGTTCGGGCTGCTTTTTTAAGTCCGTTTCGCTGCTACATTTCAGGTCACTGTTTTGGTTATTTAGGGGACTGTTTTACGGGTTATTGGGACTGGTTTGGGTTTGTTTTTTAGGTGCAGTTTTGGGCAGTTTCGGGGGGGGTTTTACTGGGCAGTTTTTCTGGACAGTTTTGCGGCTGAACAGGGCTGGTTTTAGGGTGCGGTTTGGACTGGGCAATAGGGGGACTTGTGTGTTCGGTTTCTGGACAGTTTGTGGGGGCAGGCGTGAGGCCAAGGTATGGTTCGTGGGCTGCGATGTGTTTTTAACGTGAAGGCTAGGCGTGGCTTAGGTTCTTTGAGTGAGAGTGGCTACGTGTTGGCAAGAGGCCTAAAGGCATGTGTGTTGACTACTTGCGAAGGGGACGTGTGGAGCAGGCAACGTGTGGCTAAGGTGTAGGCTGATTTGTGTGCATGAATCTGAGTGTTCAATTGGGTTAGTTAGAAGGGTTATTATTTGTGAAGTGCCGAGTGTCAAGGGGGTGCGTAGGTGGCTTCGAATTGAGTGGAGTTAGGGTCGCTCAGCAGGATGTGAGTGGGGTTTATGTGTGGCAGTTTTCGAGTGATTTGGGTGGCAGTGGTGCGTCGGTTGATGAAGAGAGCTTGTGGCTGCTGTGTCAATGTGCGCATGGGCTGCTTTGGACGCTAATGGCTGATGTGTTGAGGAGATAGGGGCTTACATGTGTGTAGTTTGTGAGTGCATGGAGAATAGGCTGAAGCTTGCGTGGTTTGTGTGTGAAGTGGAGAGTGGGACCTTAAGCTTACGTTGAAGGGCTGCGTTGAAGGCTTAGTGGAGTAAGGAGGGTTGTTGTGTTTTAAGAGTTATTAGGGTTTGTGGAGGCTGCGCATGTACTGCATGGCCTTTAGGGTTTCTTTATGCGTGAACCTTCTTTTGATGAATGACGTGAGTTAAGGGGAGAGAGGGAGGACGTGAGGGCTGGTTATTTCTTTTTGTATTTTCGTGAGGATCAGCCAGGGTTTGGATGTGTGGGTTAAGGGTTCTTTTTATAGGTCAATGGAGGGAATTTACCTTGTTGGGGAAGGAATATGATTTGTGTATTAATTAGGGATATCTTTAATTTAGTATGTGATAAGGAAATCTTTTAATTAAGGGAAGTGATTTGATTTATTCTTTTTAGTTAAGGATATGATTTATTTAAATTGGTAGGTGATTTAATTAAATTAGGAATGTGATTTATTTAATTAGGAATGTATTTATGGAATTTAATTTGAATTATTTTAATTTGAGAAATGAATTTTAATTTGTGACATGTGTTTTATTTAATTTAATTGGATTTATTTAGTTTGTGACATGTATTTTAAATGTTTTAATTATTTAATTTGTGAGATGTGTTTTAATGGGTTTGGTGTGTGTTTTAAAACAGAGGTCCAATAAGCGAACCCGAAGCGAAACAAGCGAGTTAAATCTGACAAAATACTAATTTCCAACTTTACCCTTCCAACGTCCGTTTCCCGCGGCTTTCACAACTAAAGAGGTAGTGTCTCCATACGAGACTCATCATCGGGCTGATATGCAAAAATGTAATGCCTACAGTCGCCCCCACTTTGATGGGACTTGTGCAGTGTGTGACAATGACAATCCTATCAAAGTACGTGCAATGCATTTTCACTTACCTGGCTCGCCAGCTGCCACCTGACTTGCCATGTTGATTCGAACTGAGTTGATCTGGTGGTGAGGTGCTTCGACCCCTGAGGTTCATCCCTGCAAGACGCTGCGATCTCTAGGAATTACTACCGAACTGAACTGATATGATGGTGAGGCGCTACGACCCCTGGGCTTTGTTCCCGAACCATCTGTGTAGAGATAGGGCTTTATTCCCGAACTATTGAAATGAGGCTTTATTCCTCCGAGCTTCGTTCCCGAATTGTGTTGAGATGAGGCTTTATTCCTCCTGAGCTTTATTCCCGAACTGTGTAGATGAGGCTTTATTCTTCGAGCTTTATTCCCGAACTGTTGAGATGGGGCTTTATCCCCCGAGCTTTGTTCCCGAACTGTATTGAGATGAGGCTTCATTCCCCATGGGCTTTGTTCTCGAAATGTTGTAGTGATAGGGCTTTATTCCCCTGGGCTTTGTTCCCGAACTGTATTGAGATGAGGCTTTATTTCTGTGGGCTTTGTTCCCGAACTGTGTTGTGATAGGGCTTTATTCCCCTGGGCTTTGTTCCCGATCTATATTGAGATGAGGCTTTATTCCTCTGGGCTTTGTTCCCGAACTGTGTTGTGATAGGGCTTTATTCCCCTGGGCTTTGTTCTCGAAATGTTGACTGTGTAGAGATAGGGCTTTATTCCCTGATTGTTTGGACTGTGGGCTTTATTCCCGAACTGTATTGAGATGGGGCTATATTCCCCTGGGCTTTGTTCCCGAACTGTGTTGATATGAGGCTTTATTCCCCCGGGCTTTATTCCAGAACTGTTGAGAGATAGGGCTCTATTCCCCTAGGCTTTCTTCCTTCAATTATGTTGACCGTGGGCTTTGTTCCCGAATTTGAGTTGAGGGTGAGCTTTGTTCCGTGACTGTGTTAAATGTGGGCTTTGTCCCCGAACTGTACTGAATGTGGGCTTTATTCCCGAACTGTACGGAATGTGGGCTTTATTCCCGTACTGAGCTGAATGCAGACTTTCTTCCTGAACTGAACTGGATGCAGGCTTTATTCCTGAACTGTACTGAATGTGGGCTTTATTCCCGAACTGTACCGAATGTGGGTTTTATTCCCGTACTGAGCTGAATGCAGACTTTCTTCCTGAACTGAACTGGATGCAGGCTTTATTCCTGAACTGTACTTAATGTGGGCTTTATTCCCGAACTGTAGCGAATGTGGGCTTTATTCCCGTACTGTACTGAATGTGGGCTTTATTCCCGTACTGAGCTGAATGCAGGCTTTCTTCCTGAACTGAACTGGATGCAGGCTTTATTCCTGAACTGTACTGAATGTGGGCTATATTCCCGAGTTGAACTGAGTATAGGCTTTCTTCCTGAACTGTGTTGAATATGGGCTTTATTCCCGAACTGAACTGAATATAGGCTTTCTTCCTGAACTGAACTGAATGCAGGCTTTATTCCCGAACTGTACTGAATGTGGGTTTTACTCCCGAGTTTGAACTGAATGTAGGCTTTGTTCCTGAACTGTACTGAATGTGGGCTTTATTCCCAAGCTGTTTTGAAGGTGGGCTTCATTCCACTGGCCCTTGTGCCCGAACTGATATAGGCCTCGCCCTCGATCTGATGCTGATGTGGGCCTCACCCCCAGTATGCCATACCCGGCAGAAACTGATACTGAACTAATGTGGGCCTCGCCCCTAGAATGCCATACCCGGCAGCAGAAACTGATGCTGAATTGATGTGGGCCTCGCCCCCAGAGTACCATACCCGGCAGAAATCGATACTGAACCAATGTGGGCCTCGCCCCCAGAATGTCATACCCGGCAAGCCTGCTATTGATGTTGATGATAATGTGGGCCTCGCCCCCAGAGTGCCATACCCGGCTAAACTGATGCTGATAATAATGTGGGCCTCGCCCCTAGAGTGCCATACCCGGCAAAACTGATGCTGATAATAATTTGGGCCTTGCCCTATGATTCATTCCGGGATTCATTCCAAAACTCTGACAGCGTGGGCCTCGGCCCTAGGATTCATTCCCGGATTCTACTGATGTGGGCCTCGACCCTGGGATTAATTCCAAAACTATGCTGATGTAGGCCTCGGCCCTAGGATTCATTCCAAAATTATGCTGATGTGGGCCTCGACCCTAGGATTCATTCCCGAATTCATTCCAACACTATGACGATGTGGGCCTCGGCCCTGGGATTCATTCCCGGATTCATTCCAAATTTTGACGACGTGGGCCTCGGCCCTGGGATTCATTCCCTGGATTCACTCCAAAACTCTAGCGATGTGGGATTCATTCCCCTGGGATTCATTCCCGAAACTCTGACGATGTGGGTCTCGACCCTGAGATTCATTCCCCAAACTGCTGATAAGGTGGGCCTCGACCCTAAGTTGATACTGATGTGGGCCTCGCCCCAAACTGATACTGATGTGGGCCTCGCCCCCAGACTGAAACTGATGTGGGCCTCACGCTAAAACTGATACTGATATGGGCCTCAATCTTTGGGACTCATCCCCAAAACTATTACTCATATGTTGTTGATTCTGGTTGGCTTGTCTTTGCCGCTTTCTCTTTTTCTTCTTTGAAACCTGTGAATACAGAACGAAACAAACACAAAAAGAATGCAACATACGTTACGTGTATGCATGGATGCATGAATGAATTTCCTATTCCGTTGGGTTAGGTCTTCCGTCAGTTCTCCAAGTGATTGTTCAGTCTTCTCTTTGGTCTCATGACTCAATATCTTGTTATGTCCCTGATTCGCGATGTGGTAGACTGGTCGCCCCCAGTCTTGGTTTAGCTTTCTGCTCTCCGCTGTTTGCACTTGGTCAAGATGAACCACATGGTGGGGCCTTCCATATAATCATGATATATCACATGCTATGAAATAGTCCCAATAGCTACACATATTATCGTCCTCAAAGAATGCCTAGTAATGAAACCAAAGAACTTTCAAAACACCCAATGCAACTCAAATCTGAGTTTTTTGAATAAATGATCTATGCCAGACTCAAAGTGTGTGTGTGCAAATGTTCTTTCACAGCTTAATCCTCAGGTAAGCTAACTCGATGATTTCGTTTCAAAAATCAGGATCGATGGGTCAAACCAACCTAGATGTCTCAATTATGCCTGCAGCTGCTTTTCTGTGCTCAATGTGGTATAGTTTTCTTACTCTTTTGTCTTTTTTTTTTCTTTTCATTTTGAACTTCTTTTTTTCTTTTCTTTTCTTTTTTCTCTTTTTTTTCAACACACCTACCCTTTAAGGTAGCATTTCTCCTCATGGTGGTCCTAATACTCGCCCATGGGTAGCTTCACGCTTATCGGTTATAGGTGGTTCAATTCTTTTCTTTAGAGACTTTTCTTTCATTTTCAACCATACCACACATCATAACATAAGCAAATCAAGATAGACATCTAAGCAAACGATCATTCACCGACCTATAATTTCTTCAACTAGTCACTTTGCTAACTACTCAGGTTTTCATTGCTAAGAACCATAATCAAGTGCTTACGAGTCTAACATAGATCAATTACTCAAAGCATCAGATAAAAGCACATCAAGAGTTTATCGTTTCTAAGGTTTCACCTTAAAGCAATCAATTTCATCATCAAACTTATGCCTAAATATCAAGGACTTAAAAACAAACAACAATTTTTCTTTTTTTTTTTCTTTCTTTTTTTTTTTTTTTTTTTTTTCCTTTCCTTTTTTCCTTTTTTTTTTCTCTTTTTTTCTCTTTTTTTTTTTTGGGCCCACCATAGTGTTTCTATCATTGCCGTAAGATTTTCTGTTCGTCAGTTTCCTTTTCCCCGATATCTATGTTTTCTAAACTCTTCTTGACAAGTCTTTCTTTTTTCCTAACCCATCGGATCTTTATGGCTTTTAAGACACGAGGGTTAACATGATGCATGTATGCATGAGATGCATGGGATGCATGAGACATAATATGCATGGGGTTATCAAAAGCATAAAGGGTGGGCCTAATATGTCATACAACTATGGTTCACATGTGGGTTTACGGGAGTGTGGACAAAGGCTCTCGTTTGACGAAGGATTGCCCACAACTAGGACTCCCCACTCAAGGGTTCAAGCGACCAAGTGTGAGCGCACCTTTTTTATACCTTACGGTACGTGCCAAACGAGTTATGGTGTGTGACGGACTGTCGAATGGATTTCCCGTTGTAGATTCCCCAGAGGGAGGGTGGAGCGAGGCTCTCTTAAGTACCCAAGCCCCTTAGGCTCTTATCGCTTGGTGTCAGGAATAAACAACGAGTCCTCCAAACTAGTCTGTCATGATTAGCTACAAGTAATGATATCTCGGTGTCTTCACAGCTTTTCCTTATAAAAAGGTAGTGAGTGAAGGAAGACATCGAACCATTACCTAGCCTTAACAATGCCTTTGATTACACCCTTTTCAACTCACTATAGAAACGATTAATTAAAGCAAAAATTATACATATCACAAGACATGATTTCGGGGCCAATTCTCTAAAAATCCCCAGTGGAGTCGCCAGACTGTAGACAACAGAACCTGGGCGACACTGTTCTAGGCTCGCGGCCTAGTTGGGAGTACGAAATAACATGGAGTCGCCACCCGGTGTGAACCGGGACAAAGATTTAAGGCCGCACTCACCCCTCGCAAGGGAAGACCTCAAACTGTTGGGTTCGGAATGGTCCCTTACTTATGTCACTTGTGATGATATAATTTATGCAATAAACTAACCGAATCTATTCAATATTCATGCTCAAGGGTACTTAGATCTAACATGCTTTCATCCAATAACTCCACGCAATATAACACAACAAGCATATTGAACCATTAAATCAACATGTATAAATCATTACCCAAACACATCATAAACTAAGAACATGCATAGTGAACAACCTAAACATGCTTTAACAAATAAATAACAAACTAAATTAAACCATGCTTTAAATAATAAATAAACAACCTATAACTATAACATGCTCAAATACAAATTAGGATGAGACGAGATGCGTGCATCTTAAGTGGTACGTGGCATTGTATCCCGAGTGCAGACCATACTACCGTCCATTCGGAATCGGCTATGGAATTTACGTCCGGGTTTCCATCCGATATACCACAAAAGAGAACACATATCCCGCTCATCCAACAATCACATCATGCTTCAAACGACTCTCATGCAATTATATATCAAAATAAATAAAACAAAAATAAAGAAGATAAGTAAAAAGGGTGCCCTCAGGTCTAACCTTTTTTGTCGTCTAAGAAAGGGCGTTACACGTCCGTTGGAAGGGTGAATGATCCGCAACTCTTTTGGTTCACCAACTCAACATCTTTCCTCGCTGTTTTGTTGTTCGGGGCTGCTGTTTTAAGTCCGTTTCGCTGCTACGTTTCAGGTCACTGTTTTGGTTATTTAGGGGACTGTTTTACGGGTTATTGGGACTGGTTTGGGTTTGTTTTTTAGGTGCAGTTTTGGGCAGTTTCGGGGGTTTTACTGGGCAGTTTTTCTGGACAGTTTTGCGGCTGAACAAGGCTGGTTTTAGGGTGCGGTTTGGACTGGGCAATAGGGGGACTTGTGTGTTCGGTTTCTGGACAGTTTGTGGGGGCAGGCGTGAGGCCAAGGTATGGTTCGTGGGCTGCGATGTGTTTTTTAACGTGAAGGCTAGGCGTGGCTTAGGTTCTTTGAGTGAGAGTGGCTACGTGTTGGCAAGAGGCCTAAAGGCATGTGTGTTGACTGCTTGCGAAGGGGACGTGTGGAGCAGGCAACGTGTGGCTAAGGTGCAGGCTGATTTGTGTGCATGAATCTGAGTGTTCAATTGGGTTAGTTAGAAGGTTTTATTTGTGAAGTGCCGAGTGTCAAGGGGGTGCGTAGGTGGCTTCGAATTGAGTGGAGTTAGGGTCGCTCAGCAGGCTGTGAGTGGGGTTTATGTGTGGCAGTTTTCGAGTGATTTGGGTGGCAGTGGTGCGTCGGTTGATGAAGAGAGCTTGTGGTTGCTGTGTCAATGTGCGCATGGGCTGCTTTGGACGCTAATGGCTGATGTGTTGAGGAGATAGGGGCTTACATGTGTGTAGTTTGTGAGTGCATGGAGAATAGGCTGAAGCTTGCGTGGTTTGTGTGTGAAGTGGAGAGTGGGACCTTAAGCTTACGTTGAAGGCTGCGTTGAAGGCTTAGTGGAGTAAGGAGGGTTGTTGTGTTTTAAGAGTTATTAGGGTTTGTGGAGGCTGCGCATGTACTGCATGGCCTTTAGGGTTTCTTTATGCGTGAACCTTCTTTTGATGAATGACGTGAGTTAAGGGGAGAGAGGGAGGACGTGAGGGCTGGTTATTTCTTTTTGTATTTTCGTGAGGATCAGCCAGGGTTTGGATGTGTGGGTTAAGGGTTCTTTTTATAGGTCAATGGAAGGAATTTACCTTGTTGGGAAGGAATATGATTTGTGTATTAATTAGAGATATCTTTTAATTTAGTATGTGATAAGGAAATCTTTTAATTAAGGGAAGTGATTTGATTTATTCTTTTTAGTTAAGGATATGATTTATTTAAATTGGTAGGTGATTAATTAAATTAGGAATGTGATTTATTTAATTAGGAATGTTATTTATGGAATTAATTTGAATATTTTAATTTGAGAAATGAATTTTAATTTGTGACATGTGTTTTATTTAATTTAATTGATTTATTTAGTTTGTGACATGTATTTTAAATGTTTTAATTATTTAATTTGTGAGATGTGTTTTAATGGGTTGGTGTGTTTTAAAACAGAGGTCCAATAAGCGAACCCGAAGTGAAACAAGCGAGTTAAATCTGACAAAATACTATTTCCAATTTCCACTTTACCCTTCCAACGTCCGTTTCCCGCGGCTTTCACAACTAAAGAGGTAGTGTCTCCATACGAGACTCATCATCGGGCTGATATGCAAAAATGTAATGCCTACACTTATTCAAAAGATGAGCAGAAGTTAAAAGAGCATAACCCTATAAGTAATAGGGTAAATCTGTATAACTCAACATCGATCAGACCATATCCAATAATGTCTGATTTCTCCTCTCTGACACTCCATTGTGCTACGGAGTGCCGGGAGGAGTATATTGAGCGAGAATTCCATTCTCCTTTAAATAATCAGTGAACTCTCCACTCATATATTCACCGCCTCAATCAAATCGAAGGCATTTAATATATTGACCAGTCTGTTTTCTACTTCATTTCGGAATTCTTTGAACTTTTCAAAGGTTTCCGATTTATGTTTCATCAGATAAACATAATCATACAGTGACACATCATCGGTAAAGGTAACGAAGTAAGAAAAACCATTGTGAGCAATTTGACTCATGGGACCACATACATCAGAATGTTTGAGTTCTAATAGGTCAATGGCTCGGTGTCCAACACCTGAAAATGGGACTTTGGTCATTTTACCCCGAATGTAAGATTCACAAGTTGGATAAGGTTCAATGGTGAGATCATATATCAAACCATTCTTAACAAATTGGGTTAGGCGTTTCACTCCTATATGACCTAACCTCATATGCCACAGTTCAATATTATTTATATCAGATTGTTTACGTTTATTAATTCCAGTATTAAATATATCTTGTGAGGTACGCAATATGTAATGACCATGCTCATTTGGACAATAAAGGATCTGAATATTATTTCTATCATATCAAGAACGATTCTTAATATTTACATTATATCCTTTAGTATCTAATACAAAAAGAGACATAATATTCGCCACAGATCATGGCATAAAATACCAGTCATTTAACAAAAGTCTCCCACTAAGTAAGGGAATCTCGCATATGCCCACTGCAACCGCATCCAGAGAGTCGCCACTCCCGAATCGCAACTGCATCTCCCTAGATTTCAGCCGTCTACTTTCCGTCAGCACCTGCAACGTACTGCAAATGTGAATAAGACAATCAGAATCTAAAATCCAATTAGATGTCATAGCTTCACAAGCCAATGAGATATCAATAATAGGAAAAATAAAATTACCTGATGTCGATGCTCTTTCCCTCCTTATTTGTGCGAGGTAGTCCGGACAGTTTCTTTTCCAGTGTCTGACTTTCTGACAGTGATGGCACTTATCTTCAGAAGCTCTCTTGGGCTTCGCTACCTTAGCCTACGGAGGAACATTGAAACCTTTCTTTTTCTTTCCTTTAGTCTTCTTCCCCATTCGACTTGGATTGGGAAGAAGCGGAAAGTGAAGTAGGTTTCGGAAGGCGAGTTGGAACTCCATTTCTTAAATATTCCTCTACTGTGAGAAGCATCTTATATAACTCATGGTAAGAGCAGTGAATCCCATTCATGTTGAAGTACATGACAAATTGGCGATACGATGCCGGGAGCGAACCGAGTACGACACTACATCCCAGAGTTTCATTGAGAGGGAAGTCACTGCGCCTCAATTGCTCGATCAAATCGATTAAATGAAGCACATGTAGACTCACAGCCTGTCCCTCATCAAGTTTAGAATGGAACAGTTCCATTACAACTCTATGAACCACGACTTGTTCCTGGTTCATAAACGATTCACGAAGTTATGTCATCATGCTATATGCATCGTGCATCTCAAAGTATTGCTTCTAAAGCCCAGAAGAAAGATAACTAAGTATGTATGATTTAACTCTTAAATCATCATCTTTCCATCTGCGGAAAGTCTCAACTTCTTCCAGTGATGCATCTGCAGCTATAGCAAGCGGTAATGGACCTTCCAATATATATCCCAGCTTCTCGGATCTGAGGACGATCCTCAAATCCATATCCCAGTCGGCAAAATTCTCAGCGCCCTTAAGCTTATTCATATAAAGCATACGAGCAAAGGGGTTTGCCAAAGGTGCTGCCATCGCAAATCTATCAAATAGATAGCGAATAAACAATTAGCAGATAAAACAGTTTCATATTATATCATAAAGCATTAAATAGATCATGAATTTTTAATCTAAAAATGCCCCTCCCACTATTTCATGCAAAACTGTAATCCCCAAACAGAATACAAAACATGTGATAATCAAATCATAACATAATAGTGAAAGGTGGACCCATGAATATATTTCAGCTCATAGTTTTGGCACGTTCTCGCCTACATATATGCATTAGGTAGACAACTTATTGTCGATCACTCAATAGTGACTCCTGGGTTTTCGGTCCTGGTCGTTTCTCATTGTGACAGCTTTGGAACATTCACAAGGAGGCGTACCAAGGTTAAACTTGTCAATGATAAATTCAAGATACTTGCGTAACCCTGACATCTTTGGCACGTTCAGGATTACGCTTTCGCTTGAATTCACCTAATATCAAATATATCCGGTACAGATAAATTTCTACCTGCCATATCCTTACAGCTTTGGCACGTTCTTGGATATAGTCGTATAAAATTTATCGATAAGTGGTATTGACAAGACGGACCAAGTAATGTGCATCAAATACATATTAAATAAAAACCTTATTTTCAAATAGGGATTTTTCCACAAAAGATGTTTTTACTTTATTTAATCAAATTAAATAAAGGCATGCATGTATAAAGTAAAGACTAAATTAAACATTGAATATTAAAAGCATAATCATATCGGGTGTCCAGAATCAGACTCACTCTGATACCATTTTTGGGGTTTTATAGAGAATTGCCGGGTTAGCGCAGCGGAATGCGGAAAATCAGAATCTTCGATTTCAAAAATTTTTCTTGGATCAATTAAATAAACTTATTTATTTAATTACTCAATACTTAAAATCTGAAATTTTAACCCAAGAAATCAAATTTCCTTTAATTATCGAATTGACCCATAACTTTCTATTTTGATCATTTTGTTCCTCAAATTGTCAAATACATATTTAAGTGATTCCAAATCAATCCCAAAATGATTTATACATGTCTAATACATGAAAATACTTATTGCAACAAAAATCCCCAATTTTTGGAAATTGCCGAGAGCACCCCGGATTTTCCAGGATTTACAATTTTGTCCTTTTTAGTTCAAAACATGTCAAGATCAAATCCAATCAATCCCAAATTTAATATACATCATATACATCAAATTACATCACATATATGAAAAGCCCCAAATTTGGAAAGGGTTATGAACCTTAACTTTATAATTTCCACAAATTGACAAATAACACCAAATTAAACAAATTCAATACTTTAATCCAATCCTTACCACACCAAACAAGTCTCACCACCGTCAAACAACTTAAGAAAAATTCTACGTCATCTATGAGTGGCTAAGCATTCTAGAATGGCAACATCACCATCAAATGGCCAAAAGAGTGCTAATGAACTAATTTCATGCAATCTTTATTAACATACATACTTTCATCTTTCAAACAAGTTCACAACCATTTAAATTACATACTTAAAGAGTAGATAAAATCTAAGCATCACAAGTTCAAGCCTAGATACATGGAAACAATTTCCTAGTTGAAAAAGGTTGGAAATTACTTACAAAATCCAAGAATTTGCTTGATATCTTTCCTTTGTTCTTCAAATTTTCTCTCAACTTTTCTTTCTAATTTATTTTGTAACTTGTTGTAATGAAAAAAAATGAAACAAAAATCTTATATATTTTCCCTTCAATTGCCGTGAGTGAGAGAGAAAACAAATACAAGATATTTTCATTTTATTTCAATTAACTAAAATGGTAAATGACTAAGCTTATTTGTTTCAAATATCTTAATATAATGAAACAATTGTAATCTATCATTCCATGCCATTTAAAAGTTTAATCATTACAAAAGATATTTTTTATATTAATTAATTTAATTATTTAATAATTAAATAATTAAATACAAATATCTTAAATATATGTATTATATTTACATTAAATATCTCAAATACATATATTAATGATATATGTCAAATATCGTAATTTGACAATTAATTAATGTGTATTTAATAATATCAAATATTAAATACAAATACACATTAATTAGGAAATTATCATTAGGTCCCTTTGCATGTTTTTTTTTCGTTTAATCGTTAAATGACTTATAAATAATCAGTATTATTCATAAAAGTTGCCCTAGTGCTCTACGAGTATATTTCACTAGTGAGACTCTCTAGGTTCAGGCATATCCGTCACGAAATCAAATTTCGTGTCCATAATTCACCCACCTGTAAATTATTACGAACATGGATAAACTCTCTGAACCATACAGGTCGAGGTCATAACATACGTATAATCCATCCGTAACAAGTATCCGGATTATTCCAGAGATATAGATATAAACGTCAAATCTCTATAGATATAATCACGTCGACGTTTCTATTAGCAATCTCATAATAACACTTATAACTAATTTCTAAAGTATACCACGGGCCCATGGATTTAACAGATTGCTAATTCCATATTGAATTCCTATGCTCTGTACACAGAACTGACGGATCCTTTCCTAATACACACAAGATATCCTGAGCATCAGTCCACACCTAACGAACAGACAGAGGTCTGATCTTAATAGATCGGTGATGTCACTGCCATCTAAGTGTGGAGGATAACTCATATATCCACAGTGGTATCTTAAGTCAAAAAATCATTATGCTCAATCAACCCGAGAAGGTTCTTATTGACGTTGGTGTACCATCCATTAAGAATCTTCAATGGGTCATTCAATGTTTATCCGCTATAAAAACTTACATGTCTATACGAGTCTCCAAGACTCATTGTTCATTGAGAAACCATCGGAATCTAAGATTCCAATATATGACATGTACCAGTCTCAACAGGTTTACTTTACTGACCAAACAGTGTAAACCTTGACCAAGAACTGTCTAAGAATGACAACGTCATGATACATCTCAATGTCAATTGCGACGTTTTTGTAACAATATCATAACTAATCATTCTAAGGTTTGTTACGTTTTTACCATGTATTAGAGGATGTTATTGATCGGTGGTAAACACACACGTAACACAAGCGCACATATCGCTCAAGTAGTATAAAAATATTGATCCCACAAGTACTTAATTTCTACTGTTGTTATTAATTATTTATGCTAAATATTTACAGGTATCTAATTGAGGTGAGAAGGGAATGATTGCTTGATTGGTTAGTTGAATGTGGATTAGCTATATAAATAAATAAATATAAAACAAAGGAAATTAATAATAAAGAAAACAAACATCTAAGGTTGTGATTCCACATAATATTATTCTAATGATGAATTGATTCTCTTATATATGTAATAAATTAGTTTGTTAACCTGGAACACGAAGATATTCAAAAGCCTATGTCGATGGTCAGATGCAAACACCCAAAGTAACCCAATTAACTATATGTCTATGTTAACCAAGTTACCTGAATTCATTAAGTTCAAGTTCTAATTGTGGCTACCCACGCCCGAAAGGTATATGTCTATCCTGGAAGGAAATCTCCCCGAAAAGAAATCTACCCTAGGGTGAGAACGTGAGCTATTGAATCTAAGGCTGAAACCTGAAATCATTTTTCCAAGTTCATTTTAAGTTTTCCACATCAATCTTATTGGTGATCAGGAAACAAGAAACATTAAGCTTAATATTCAATAAACAAGCCTAAAGTATTACTCATTATATAAAGAAAATCAATTATTAAACTCGTGAATATTGTGCTTCATCACTTCCCTAGATTAAAAATAAAATGTTGTGATTAAGGGATCCACCTTTACTATTTCAAATCTAGAAATCTCTCTTATTATAATATATAAATTTGCATTATATTACCAACCGACCATATAGGCAGTATCCTAATTAAGTCATTTGATAATTAATTCCAACAGACCATAAAGGCGATATCCAATTAAGTCAGGTTAAAATTAATTTAATTAAGTCCAACCGACCATAAAGGCGGTATCCAATTAATTCAGGTTTTAAGATAATTTATATATTATAATTTAAGGGAGATTAATCTAAATAATCATAATAAAAGCTTCACCCTTCCCCCAACAGAAATTTAACTACAAAACATAAAAGAAATATAAAGTAAATAAACTACTATTACTAATAGAGATAAAAATACATAATTAAAATACTAAAGATAAATACAAACAAGATACAATCCTTAGATCCTTATTAAGAACCTAAAGGAAAGTATGAATTTGGAAAATGAAATCAGCTTCTATTTATAGGCAAAATTCAGCCATACGCGTCACGACGCAGAAGGGTTGCGCGTCGCGACGCGCATTGATTTCTGACACGTTTATGTGACTTTGACGAGATGTTGACATGTGGGTGGCGGCTGTCGGCAGACTCAATTATTATGCTGACATCATGATGACGTAAGTGATAACGTGTCGGCAACTGAATTATTGGCTAACGTCATGATGATGTGGCGATGACACGTGAGGACACACGTGATGATATGGCGATGACGCGTGTTGATAGCATAGTAACTGAGGCGCATCGTGACGCAAAGAGCTTGCGCGTCGCCACGCGAATTTCCATTTTTGCCATTTTTGTTCGGTTTTCACCGTTTTAGCCCCAAGTTGAATCCATTGAGTCCTAAAACTTTATTTATCTGTAAAACACACAAAAACACATCAAAATATTCATAAAACCCGAGAAACCATACAAAATATTAGGTCAAATGGGTGGTAAATAGTGATATATTTTTCGCTCATCACACCTCCAAACCTAACATTTTGCTAGTCCTCGAGCAAAACAAATAAAACAAAATGAAATAAACAATTAAAACTAAATTAAACTAAGTCAGTTTCGTAGGGATCACGATTGCATTTAGCATATGCAACAAGCCTTTAAACCCCTAGGTGTCCCTAATGGACGAGTTGTAGTCTCGTGAGGGCTTATAGCGACGATACCCACAAACGTCAATTAAATGCACATGCAATCACACATAAAAACAAAAGAAAGAAAGAAAGAAATAAAACGAAATAAAAGCTATATATACAATGTCCTCAGAGAATGTCTAGCAACAAAGTTAAGGGAACCTTCAAAATGCATACTATAACTAAAATCCTTTCATTTGCACAAAGTATTTAAATCAGACTCTGAGTGTGTGTGTGAATAGCTCTGCAAACAGCTTCGATTCTAAGTTATTAACTAGGTGAGTTTGTCTCAATTCTCAGTAGTTAATGGGTCAAACCAACTTGACTATCTAAAATTGTTTTGTCTGCTATAAAATGCGAAAGTGAGGTATGTGATTTTTTTTTCTTATATAACATCTTCAATCCTTGTAGCGAGCTTTGGCCCAGTGACTCCCAAACCAGTTGGCTTTAGGGCACTAGTGTTAAAATACCCCTACAGACTTAATTACTCGGATCCCAGATGTTAAAAGTTCTACCGATTGACGCGAACAATCTCTACTTACTGAGGCAAGACGCATGGTTACTAAGTAAGAACTTGGTCAGTTTTTATTCAACAACTTTTTTTCATCATCATACCGCATATCATAAATAAAAATAGACAGAAATAGATAATCAGGCAAATAGTCATTCATCAACCTCTGATTATTTCAACTAGTCACTTTGTCAATTCCTTATTATCCAACTACTATAATAGTGCATATGAGTCTGACCTAGATATTAGGCTCAAAGTTAGGATGAAAGTGAAATTAACATTTATATTTTCCTAGAACGTTTTACTAAGACAAACAATCTCATCATTAGACTTTTTTTTTTGCATTTTTGAATAAATCATGCAAAAATCAAAACACGCAAACATGCAAAACACACGACATGCAGGGAATAAAAACATACATGAAAGAAAAAATAACGGAGAAAATAGATAAAAATACACAACCTCACCCCCAAACCTAAACCTAGCATTGTCCTCACTGCGTTACAAAAACAAAATAAAGATAAATGAACAATGGTACCGTGGTTTAGCTGGAATCTGATCATCACCCAATCCCTGATGGTGTGCCATTCGCTAAAGTAATTGAGTAATATAGTCGACCCGAGATTCCAACTGATCTACGCGTTATGATATGGAGCGAGATCGCGATGGTCGTTGCGCTGGTTGAGGTTGCTGATGTGGCTGTACAGATGCTGATGAGGAACTGGCATGTGCAGCCCTCTCTGTTCGTAGTTGTTGGATAATTCTAATGGTTAATGCAGTGGGTGGCTACATCGTTTCTTCCCTAAGGTCCATAGGCACCCTGGCCATCGTGCATATGTTTGTAATTAAGCTGTAGTACAGTAGGCCAGTTTGTGTAGAACGTACTTCTCAAACTATATTGGTTGATATCAACCCATCCACATCAATGGTAAGTCCTCCAGCAGAGAATATAACAAGATCATCCGTTCTTTGGTTATATTGGTAATGTGGGTGCCTGATAGCAATGTGTGGTTCCGGAAATGAAACCAAACCCTAGCATCTGGCTTAAGATATCGTGAGCTCATTTTTAAATATTCCCCGTGGCTACTCATATCCTACTGCATTGGGGATGCAAAGTGTTTGTGTTAGATGAGTCATATCTAGATGCTCCATGGCTGCTGTAAAATCATCAACTTCCATATCGGGCAACCTATAATACCTATTAATTGTGGATATATCAAACGTCACCTATTGACCTCTAACTAACACCTGGTACGTCTGATGCTCGTAAGCATTGGCGTAAAACTCATGGACAACTTGTATACAGGCTGGGTTAGGTTGTTGGAAAAACTTATGCCAGTGTCTGGTGGCGATAATTCTATCTATCAGGGGAAATTGTCCGGGGTTACTGTCAAAACCCCTCTCCATAATCGTGACTTTTTGTCTCATCTTTTTTTCATACCCGATACTCAGCGGCTGCCGACATAAATTTTGTTGCATCGTAACTTGATCCAGCAGTCGCTAAGGTTTGCGTTTTCTTAGGGGCCATGTTCAATTTTAAATTTTTACAAAAATTCTGACAAAACCTCCCATAATTTTCAAGAATTCCAAATTTCACCCTAATACTAACACTTCACAATTTATTCCACAACCGCAAAAACTTCACCCCCCAAGTTCTACGAACTTACCAATAGCAATTTCCACAAACACACGCCCACAATTTCGATTTTTTAACAGCAAACACGCACTTTTTAAAAAAAAATTGGCACAAAAAAAAAATTGAAGATAAAAGGAACGAATGTACCCAAATCGCGAGCTTGAATTCCCAAATCCGAGTGTTTCATGCGCAATGGATGATAGGTGAGTTGGGGAAATGATTTGGAGAGTTGTTTTTCCTCAAATTCGAACTTAAACACGAAATGGAGGGTTGGGTATTTGAGTTGGTGGATGGATTTCGTGTAGAGGAAGTGTTTTAGTGGGTTTTAATGAATTTGGTTGAGGGATTTTGATGAATTGATGGATGGATTTATGGAGGAAGTTGAGAGAAAAATGAAGAAAATGGAGATGAGTTGTGAAGAAGATGATTGGCGGCTGCTGTTTTGTGGTCTGGAATCGCGTTCGTGTCACGACGCGCATTGTGTTCTACGTCGCGATGTGACACCCTAAAAAAATGGGGGTGCTCGTGTTAGGTCAGAGCGTCGCGACACAAGGGGTTTTTCAAGTTGCGATGCGATTTTTTAAAACAAAATCGAGTCATTTGACGAATATATCCACTAGGACGTGTATCAAGAGTTGACTCCTTACTCCGCTGTCTCTACTGAATTGACTTTATAACTTCACAATTTTGTCAAACTTTATTCCATGATATCCCTATTTTTACTAGCTTGCTCTGCTTTAAGTGCTCCGTTTTGTCTTTCCCTGTAAAAATAACACAATTAAAATTGCTACAACATGTGTACACAAAATACAAAAATAAAAATTTAAATGAAAATAAAAATGTTGCATAGGTTGCCTCCCTAGTAGCGCTAAATTTTTCCTCTTCAGCCAGACGTGAATGAAGTCCATCCGTTAAGGAGGTTTCAGCGGGGTTTTGGATGTCCAATTGAGGAAAATCCCATGAGCATTGCTATTGAAGGGTCTCTTCCAACGATGAGGTGACCGAAAGATTTTTGTCTCATTCAGTGCTTATGTCACCTTTTTAAACTTTGTCGCACCAGTGGTCTGCAAAAGAAATGAAAATAAATCAAGAGGTCGTATGGTGCTTGACTTTGAATGGTTGTTCCATTCTGTCAAGCTTCTGGGTGGTGTCCTCGATGTGTACTCCCTAATACATTGATGTTTCTCCTGAAGTCGTGAGATTTTCAAAGTGGTCAGATATAACATCCCGCCTAAGCCAGGATGCTACCGGCACGAGACAAGCTAATCCTACCTCTATAAGCCTCTGACTCTGCCGAAATTTCGGCATGACCTCTGCTAAAATCGAGCAACCTGGATCAAAGTCCAGCACCTCAGACAACCTATAGGGCCCAGACACTTAATCTATCACTGAAATAATAAACTCAAGACATAAAAAAATTGGGCTCCATGCCCTAAAATACATATAAACAAAAACTTTTTACAATTAAACTTATACAACTCAATTCTTTACAACTAAACTCTTAAACAACTTGACTTTCATCCACCCAAGACCTGGTGACTGGCTGACTGCAACGCTACTATCCGGCTCCTCAAGCTCTGGTGTATGTGATTGACCGATCAGGTCACCAACCTGCAAAACTCAAACACTGTTGGTTTGTGAGTCATAATGACTCAGTAAGTAACTATGCTCATTCCTTGAGCATCATACACATACAAGGTCTGAATCTTGTTTCTGTATTAACCTAAACTGTCTATGTGTCCATGCAAATATGTATTAGGTCAGAGCTAACTATTTATGCTTTATCCATTTCACAAACATATTACTTTGTTACCAATTCTTTATTTGATCATACACATACTTTAATTTCTGTTTACCATTTACATTAACAAACATCCATATTAAATACTTCAAGTTTCTATATTACTTACTAACATATCAAGGTCCATCACGCTTCTGCTGCGCTGCTCTAATTTTTCTCTTTACTTTCATGTACACTTTGTGCTAGTTTAGATTAGGCAATTATAAAAACTTTCTTTCTTTTACTTTCTTGAAATATCATCAAATCAGTATTATAAAATATTATTTCTATTAAACATCCAACAGACTAATATTAACCATACAAATATGTATATGAAATCATATAATCATGTACTAGTGTTTTACAAACCTTTCCTTCTATGTAAGCATACAATGCACACATACATCAATTACCATATATATCATACATGGTCACTTACAATATAACATGTCATAACTTCAAAACCACAAGGGACCGGATATGCGTTTACACACTTTATATCATATGTCATACTCAAACTAACAAACTTTACTACCATATAAAAAAAGCATACCTCAACTCATTTCTCATGCCAACTTAATAATTCCATAACATACTCTATACACAATTACTTCCCTCATTACCATGCAAATTCATAAACTCAGTTCTAAATTCCCGGTCCTAATCTCAAATAGAATTTTAAAATCACTAAACGAATGAAAATCAGATCACAAATCATTACATAGATACATACCATTATATCTATCTCAATATATAAACTTATCCAATAATTTCCCAAAATCATTAGTTTATAAGTAAACATTCCTAATCCTTTCGTTCGAACAATTCAACCTTATCTCCTAACTCGTGTACATATAACATACATCGTTATTCATATAAGCATATATAGACTTCAGTGCTTCACAAATATTGCAGAAAGTTATTGAAACCAATGTTTAAAAATACGGGGCGACGCCTCGAGGCGGCCGACCATTGAGGCGTGAGGCGGACCACATCGAGGCGGCGAGGCGGGCGCCTCGAATCGAAAGTCGGAAAAAAATTAAAATCATAATGTCAACATAATAAAAACATCAATAATCCAAAATACATTCATTTTTCCATCATTCATAGTATATTCAAAAATTTATAATTAATGTTGGATCAAAAAAATCACAATTAATATTGATTAATGATATTAACAATTTATAAATTATATAAAGAAATAATTTAGAATTGAGATCATGACACAATTTTAAATAGTTTTCATTGCTCTTATCCTATGGAGTATAATAATTTTCATCATGCATATATAATAATAATAATAATAATAATAATAATAATAATAATAATAATAATAATAATAATAATAATAATAATATTAATAATAATAATAATAATAATAATATTAATAATAATACAATTACAATACGATAATAATATATCATAAAATCACAAAATCACAAGCAAAAGTGACAAAGTCCAGCAAAAATCACAATTCGATACATAAAAAAAATTATTATTATAAAAAATATAATTAATAATTAATAACTTATTACAACTTACAATAAAAGTGGAACCATCTTATCCAAAAAAAAAAAAAAAAAAAACTAAAAACAAAAAACAAAAGTGGAACAGCTGTACACCATTTATGCCTCTTCTTCTTCTGTTTTCGTTGACTTCTTCATTTTGCCTCTTCTCTTCTTCATTTCTTTTTCATTTCTACCTCTTTTTCTTCTTTCTTCATCGACTTCTGCCTTTTCTTCTTCATTTATTCTTCTTCTTTTCTGCCTCTTCTTCTTCATTTCTTCATGTCGCCCTTCTTCTTCTTCTTCTTTTCTGCCTATTCTTCTTCTTCTTCTGTAAAAAATTGGCTGAACGTGAGGCGGCCGCCTCACCCCGCCTCGCGCCGAGTCGGCGCAAGGTGGGCTGAGGCGGCCGCCTCACGCGGTGAAAGGCGGCAAAAACGGCTGGGGCGTATTAGGCGGCCGCCTTGACGCGCCGACGCCCAGAGGCGGCGATTCGGCGCCTCAAAACGTTTTTTTAACATTGATTGAAACAAATTGATAACTAAAAGAAAGGGCAAATTTTGTCTAGCAGCATTCCTAGATTTACAAAAGGCTTCATGACTAACTTTAATCTCATAAATATCGCATCAACAACTTGGTCTCATAGGGTCCCACAAGTCAAACATGTTAAACATTGGATGAAATATCACTACATAAAGATACAAGGATATTAGTTATGGGATTTATCATCATAGGTAAAAAGTAATATCAAGTAAAATCCCTATTCTAAATTGTAAACACATCTCAACGTCCTGATTTTGAACAAGGCAATATCACAAAACTCAGTAACTTCCTATTCTAAAGTTTTTTGAATCCCTAAAATAAGCAAAATTGCAAAACACAATAGCACCTCTTCAATCCTCACTACCAATCTACCTACTTAGAGCATATTATAACACCCACACATAATTAACCCATATTTAGCTTTGCTACAACCACATTTAACTGCAAGAAAGGGTACTTACCCAATCATATCCATGAATAAAATAAAACCTCAAATTGCAGGATCCATTTTCTTCTTCATCTTCTATTTTTCCCTCTTTCTCTATTTCTCTCGGCTTCCTCTCTCTCTCTCTCTCTCGGTCATCCTTTTTTTTGCCCCTCTTTTTTCTCGGCTTTCCCTCTCTTTCCCTTCACTCTCGGCCTCTCTCTTATTTCCTGCCTGGATTTCTTTCTTCGGTCTTCTTCTTCTGCTTTCGTGACTGTGTGTGTGTTTGTGTGCGTGCGTGCGTGTGTAATTTAGGTGTGTGTGTGTGTTAATTAAAGTGGGTGTGTATTCATCAATCCCACGTGGTGTATTATATACCTTACATGTGTGAATTTTCTAGAATAATTAAAGGTGTGTGTGTGATTAAAATATCTAGGGTTTATTTATTTAATTGATTAAATTCCAATCTTAACTTTTCTAGTTAATTCCATATTATTACACATGTGTAAGAATATTAAAAATATCTAGAATTA